>RJWM01011567.1:0-59443 GCA_004363535.1 Dasyprocta punctata | reverse complement strand
ATATCTTTGCCAATTGTCCATCCGATAAAGGACTCCTATCTAAAACATATAAAGAATTAAAAGAAATCAGGCCCCTAAAATTCAAGGACCCAATCCAAAAATGGGCATCTGAGATGAATACACACTTCTCAGAGAAAGAAATACAAATGGCAAATAAATATATGAAAAAATGTTCAACATCAATGGTCATTCGGGAAATTGAAATTAAAACAACGCTGAGATTCCATCTCACTCCAGAAAGAATGGCCAAGATTAAAAAATCAAGCAACAACAAATGCTGGAGGGGCTGTGGGGAAAAAGGAACTCTTCTCCACTGTTGGTGGAAGTGTAGACTGCTGCGGCGACTGTGGAGGTCAGTGTGGAGATTCCTCAAGAAGCTGTGATTGGAGATCCCATTCAACCCAGCTATACCACTTCTGGGCATATTCCCAGAAGAATTGAAAACATCATACCACAGTGATATCTGTGCACCTATGTTTATAGCAGCCCAATTTGTAATAGCCAGATCTTGGAAACAACCCAAGTGCCCATCAATCAAAGAATGGATAAAAAAGATTTGGCATTTTTATACAATGGAGTACTACTCAGCTATTAAGAAAGATTGCATTGAGACCTTTGTAAGTAAATGGTCACGACTTGAGACCATACTCGTAAGTGAGATAAATCAAACCCGCGTGTGTAAATACCATACTGTCTCCCTAGTGTAAGAAACAGAAAAGTATATATGATCCAAAATCTATAGTAAATACTACGTAAGGGTGAAGAACAGCTCAAAGTGCAAGAGTAACTGGGAAGGGAAAAGGCGGGAAGAGAAAAGGGAAAAGGAAAAGATATAAACCTGTATATATGTATATGTAAGATAACTAGAATGAACACACTCTTGAATCTATTCGTTGTTGAGAAAGAACAATTAATGCTCATATGATTAGATTGATTTTGCATGTCTATATCTGTTAATGTACGTAACCATTTTAAAGATAACGATGAGCAATGTTGCAAGCATTGTCAAGTTTCTGTCATTCGATTTTGTAAATCTGCAATGTTACTGTAGTGTATTTACTCTAGTCGTTTGTTTGTCTCTTTTGCTTGTTGTTTTTGTTTTATATGTCTTTTTTCTGTTTTTTTTCGCTAAAATAAAAAAAATTAAAAACACAAATGATGGTTTAGCCACATAGAAAAATGCAAAACAATTTATGATTCCAAAAGATATTTTAGATCTTACCTCTGTACTTGTGTATAGCAAGGAACACTGAAAGTATTACTCTTAAAACATGATGAATGCCAAAATTAAAATAAGGAATGAATATTTCTCCCCAGAAACTTAATAAGAATATATAAGAAATATTTCATATGGCTCTGAAAAAGATAAATTTACAATTTGGGCATAGGGGAGAAGTTAGGTATTAAGAACATGAAAATGATCTCCCCGAATATAACCCACATTATTTTTTCTAATTCTTCCTGATAAATTCCTCAGCATGCCTTGCACGTGACAATCCTGGAAATCCCAAAGCTTTTATTACTGAGCTGACACTGTAGATGGGAGAAAAACAGGCAAATACAGCAGAAAGGGCATGCTTTGTGAGCGAGGACTAATTTAGCAAGGTTTTTTTTCGAACTTTCTCTTCATCTGTATCCATCCTAAGGTGGACTCTTGTCATGTAACTTTACTTCTCCAACATCAATCAAATCATTATGGAGTTATCCTAAATGGATTTAGCTTTGGCAGGGACAGACACCCATGGGAAGACTTCACTATTAATAAACAAGACCTTTGGATGTCTTATCTTTCTGTATTAAAGAATGTACAGATTCTGTATCACTGGGATTTCATTGATTCTTGGTTACCTACTCCAGGATTTTAATGTGCTCTTACAGGTATTATCCTTTAATCTCTCCTGGGGTATTCAACCTGTTCAAAATTACCAATACTTTGAAATAGTCTGTCATTTTAGAATTAGGGCAATCTTGTCATTCCTGAAGAGGATTCAACCAAATCAGAGTGTAGCATCTGAATTTACAATAACATTTGTTTTCTGCATTTATCTGTTACACCATGACCATCATGTTCTGTTCTGTTCCACACAGGAGGGGAGTTTAGGTCACGTATTTCATTAAATGTATAAAACAGCAGTGCTTATCTCGTAGCCTTGAGGGTGAGATGCATAAATACACGAAAGCATTTAGCGTGATGGTTGACATGGAGTAAAGATTTAGTGCATGGTACCTAATCTTCTTACCATAATGACTGCAGCATAATCCAGCAGAGGGAGAGCAGTGGCACATTAGAATTCTAAAATACCAGTGCTCCTCCTGAAGTCATGGTTGCTTTCAGCTACTGCAAACATTTTTTTTTTATTTACTGCAAACATTTTTGATAACAATTCTTGAAGTACTTATGTAGTATTGCCTGGAATTTTTTTTGGGGGGGGAGGGGATTTCCGTACAAGTAACATATTCTTTTAGTAGTGATTAGATTTTTTCAATTAATGGATATCAAAAGTTGAGGTTTGGGGACTAACATAGCAAGAGGGGATGTAAAACCAGCCACCTCCTATGACACCATCAAAAATATGAAAGGATTCAAATCCCTCAACACTGTCCCATTACCCTGTCAGTCTCAGGTACACAGGACAGTGGTGAAGATACAGGTACAAAAATCTTCTTAAGGGATAAACACTTGTTGTTTGTTTTATGGGTCTAAATCTTTGGATCTGCAGCTTGGAAGAACCCTCATCTGTTTCCCTATAGCACTGCAAGGCATGGCCGTGAGTGTTACCAACACTAGTTACTGGAGGGTTATGACAGCTACAGCTGACAGCCATGAGTTCAATCCAAGCCTTTGCCTGGAACCGATTTTCCAGCAAATCTCTGCAGCATCTTGCTAATTCTGATGGCTTAGGCTTCTGCTTCTGCAGAGTGCTGAGAAATAGATCCGAGTGAGTTTGTCTAAGAATTTTTGCCACTTACTCTCCTTGAATTCTCTGTTTCATTTGCAGCTTGTTTTCCGCTTTTCTATTCTCCAGCCCAGCTTAATGACCACTCAGTTCACCACAATGGCAAACATGACATCAACTTTTAAAAAATGTTCATCATAGGGTATAATATAACCCCGATAAATAACAGGACAATATTACACTTATTTCCATAAATATCACAGCCCAGGTTAATACTCCTGTTACCGTCATCATTTTCTTGGGTTTAATTCTTGCGGATAGTAACTTGACATATTCAACTAGTATATTCAACAACCTAAATTTGAATATTTAAAGCATTCTTCATTGTCTCTAGTCTGAGGCAACAGATAGATAAGCTGGGTGTGACAGCACACACTTGTGGTCCCAGCTCCTCCGGATACTAAGGAAGGACTAATTGGCCCCACGAGTTGGAGATGAACCTAGACAACACAGTGAGACCCCTGTCTCAGACAAACAAACAAACAACCCCTCTTCAAGATGCAGACATAGCTACTTATAGTTTCTAAGACCTCAGATTTTAGGCAAAATTGTAATAATTTTTTCCTTTCCTTTCCTTTCCTTTCCTTTCCTTTCCTTTCCTTTCCTTTCCTTTCCTTTCCTTTCCTTTCTTTCCTTTCCTTTCTTTTCCTTTCCTTTCCTTTCCTTTCCTTCCTTCCTTCCTTCCTTCCTTCCTTCCTTCTTTCCTTTCTTCCTTCCTTCCTTCCTTCCTTTCTTTCTCTTACTTTCTTTCCTTCCTTATTTCCTTCTGAGACAAAGTCTCACTATGTAATTCAGACTGGCCTTGAACTCACTGTGTAGTCCATGCTGGCCTTGAACTCATGGTGATCCTCCTGCCTCAACCTTCTGAGTATTGGGACTGCAGGTGGCAAAATTGTAATAATATTAGGTAATCAAAAGCGTTTATCATAATAGCAGGAAATATAAATTACTTTATATATTGAGGACATGATAAATGTTTTAGACATATATTATTTCACACTTGCAAGAAGCATAAAGTGTAATGTAGCTTACAGATAGAACAAACAATTACTTTAGCATTTATCAAAGTTAACCAGTACACAGTTATTTAACCAATCACAGGGTATATGGGGTTCTTAAAGCAAGTAGGGAGGCAACAAGATGACCATTATGAACCCTCTCGGTGGCGTGATCACACAATTATGATGGACTTTGAAAACAGACTTCATATAAAATGGATGCACGGATGAATGAAATAAACACCTTCTAGCTCCATGTAGGGTCATAAGTGAATAAGGCAAAATGATAGCAACCCTCTGGAATTACACAATACTATTTCTTCTTTTGGTTGCACACCATACCCTTTGCTCTAATAGGCACTCTGTAAGAATCCTGCCAAGGCACACACCCTCTCTTCTTTTCTCATAACAAAGCAGATTTTACTCTTTCTTTGTGTGGTGTTTCCAACTTGTCGTTCAGTTAAGTTACTTCTTTTCACCCTTTATGTTCAGATGTCTTCCATCTTACCTGCTGTTTATACTGCCTTCTACAGTGTAACACATTATTTCCTCTCAAAAAGAAAGTCCTTCCTTGAGTTTTCTCGGTTTCTAAGTTTGAAGAATCTCTAGGCAACACTTTTCTTGCTTGAATTTTTTGTTTTTTTTGGGGGCATCATTTGACATTGGTGATTAATTCCCCAAATATTCATTTCCAAGGTGCCACTTTTCCTTAATTTTTTTATCTACAGTTTTTAGTATGGTCTTTGAAGCTAAGAGCCCCAACTATTCCTCTACAATTGGTTAGTTAAAGCCAAACACAGAATTCTATCTCTCTTGAAGAGATAGAAAGGCTTTAGTTTTTTGGATCAATGAGATGTATGAAGAGGCTGTTGAGTGATTTGAGGAAGAAAGGTTTTGCAGGTAAGAAACAGTTTCGGGAACTTGTATCTCTCTCTTTCCTGCTGGGTTTGAAAATGGAAGTTTTCCAATGATCACCTATCATTGTTGAAAATAATCTTACATTTGAGAGGAACCAGTTTTAGGGCAAAGTCAAGGAGAGTATGATAATAGCTTAGAAAAGGAAAAAACCCCTAAGTCCTTAATACTGTATAGAACTGAGTACTGCGTCTTAGGCTACTCTAGATCTTGACCACTTCCTATGTTAGCTACTTACTTCCTCAATGCCCAAGGGTGTTTCTCCTGAATTTTCTACAGTTTATGGGAGAAATCTCCATACTGATTAACGTCTATGATTATTCCTTCTCTGTCTCTTCTTTCTGAGTCCATCTCTTAAATGTTGGTGTCTCCTGGGTGCTCTTCAGTCTCACTCATGACTGAATTACACATATGTTCTGCTGATTCTTAAGTGTGTATATTTGCCTAAGATTTCTCCACTGAGCTTCTAATTGATATTATCATATATCCACTTTACACACTCAGTCAGATGCCCTAAAAGTGCCCCAAGTTCATGTACTTCAATGCAAGCTTCCCTCTTCCTCCACTTCCATCTATGACTTTTTCTGTATTTCCCATGTTAATGAATGGAACTGGTGACCAAGTCAGAAACCTGGATGTCAGTCCCGAAACTTTTATCTATTTCCTTGACCTATGTCCAGTGAATTACAAGATGCTTTTGCCTCTACTTTTAAAGAAAATAGTAAATGCATGTATTTCCCTCTACTATCTATCTATTCTCCTCTGGATTACTGGGAAGTTTCTCAATTAGTTCCATTGCTCTTGGTTTTTCTCCTCTCTAGTTCATTCTCTGAAAAGCCATTAGTGTGCTCTTTGCATGGAAATTTAGTCATGTGCTTTCCCTGATGAAAATACTTCAATGGTCTTCTTTCAGTTTCCTACAGGATAAAGTCCAGAATTATCTGGGTTCTACTTAGCTTCCCAGCCTTATTTGACTCCATTTATCTCTTTTCAACTTCCTGTTTCCTCCCTAAACACGTGCTCTTTCCAAGGACTGTTATTGCCCGTACCCCAGTGCTGGATATTACCCCAAAGGCAAATTAACAGCGTGCATAGCGCCTGCAAAGCAGTGTTACAAAGCTCTGACACAGTCATCAAGGGGCAAATTCACCTAGATGATACAGAATGTGTGTATTTATGTAATGAATATGCAAACTACGAAGTTCAATCACCCAATAGACTCTCTTGAGCTTAAAAACTAGCGTGTGAGAACCATAAATGAACTCAAGAATTAGAACAGTATCAATGATGCCACTTGCCTCTTCCTCCATCTTCCTTGTGACTTCTCTTTAGAGGTAATCATCATTCTAAATATCATGTTTACTATACCGTTTTAAAAGTAGTCTTCTTGCTCATGTACTTAGGGCTAAACAGTTTTAGTTTTGTTTCTGAGATTTGTCAATAAAATATTTTTGAAATGTGTCATCTCTTGAAAATTTTTCTCATTTGGACTATGTGTTTAGTGTATTATAAATATTATGGTAATAATGATTTACTAATTTTTATTGCTGTGAAACATACTTTTGTATGAATAACAAATTTACATACTTTCTGCTCATAACCATTTGAGATTGCCCATTTTTCTGGTAATGTAAGCATTAGAAGTACCTTGAATAATACATCCAGGAGTCTTTCTAGTTTAATACCTTCAGAGGTTTGGGGGAAGGGAGGGTATGTGCGTGTTTATCTTCACAAGGTAATTTGTTACCAAAGTGAGTGTACTTTATATTCCCAGAAGTACAAAAGAGTTTCCTTTGCTCTGACACTTGCAAATAACTTGCACGGCATCTTTTCTGCATTTCTCTCCTGGATAAAACGGCTGTTTGTGTTAATGTTTGTGTACTTGTGTGCTTTTCTTTTTTTGTCTTTCACCATCAAAAAATTGTGTTCCACATTGCTTTTAATTGATTTGTAAGAGTTTAAAAATACATACTGTGGGATACAAATCGCTTGAGCCTAAGAATATACTGCAAATATCTTCTCCCAGGTCCTGACTTTCTTTCCACTCTGGCTGCAGTGACCGAGCAGGCGGTGTCATTAGTACCTATGTGTCCCTTCACGTTCCCCACCAGATGCCAAGTGCTGTCTCTGTTTTACTTTCACTAGCATTTAGCAAGTGTTCAACATGGAATAGTGCACATATAACTGCTTACTAAATGCTTGTTGAATGTATTGTCATGACTTTCAGAATGGCAAATCCATCTTTTCATGCTCAACAATTATTTTATGCAAATTGGCTACAGCCCACTGCAGAAGCTAAGAGAGACAGAAGTTTATGTCACATACCTTTCTATACATGAATTTGGAAGAGTATTTTAAGATACTCTTAACAATGGTACTGTAGTATCTGCAGAGAGGTGGCAGGATGCTTATAAACATTCATTACCCACTCGGAACACTTGGCAGTGTTCATTTCCCATTCCTTTCAGTGTACTTACTGTGAACTGAAATTTAGAATGAAATAATATTTTGTCTGAAGTGGTCAACAAAGTTTGAAACGATGCTAAGACATAGATATGGGTTACATACTACAACAGATGTACAAGGTTTATGGCTTGTGTCATCAATTTGAAATGGGTTACCTTTTTAGTAATGGTGTCCGGTGGTACATCCCGCCTCCCAAGTGGATAAGGATTCCATTGGCCACTAGGAGATATATCTTCTTGTCCATTGTCTAAAATGTTGCTTTGCTGGGACGGGGTCTATTGCAAAAATGGTATGGCATTCTTTAGTGATGTAATAGAAGTTTATCATAGTTTTCTGAAAAGAGTCCTTAATAATTATGGTAAAATTAATTTTGTTTGTAGAAAAAATACATCCTAACTGAAAATACTATTAGACACTGTTTACAGAATATGAATTCTAAATCATAGCCTTTTGGAAGCAGTGAGAAACATAAATAAAATAAACATCTTAGAGTTATTTACTGATTTAAAAAATCTAAATTATTTATAGTACCTGAATAAAAATAATTAGAATAAAATCAATCATTAAAACCACAACATTTAAAACCTGCCTACTTTGTTTCTTTAGTATTATCTTACCATTTAGAATATAAATTGAAACCATGTAGTGCATAATATGGAACTTATAACATTCCAGACCATAGCTCATAAGGTTGTAATGATTCTAGGAGAATATGCCTTTCACTAATCCAAAATAGTATTAAAACTGGCATAATACAAGATTTATGGTACTATGATGCTACTGACAGCTTTGGAGAAAGGTTAAAGCAACATCAAAAATATTATGCTGTAAGAATCACAGTAAAAATAAATCATGAGTTTTGATTACTAAACATATATATACATACAAATACATATACATATATCACATATAAAGTTTAAGCTCTTTCTAGATTTTTAAAAATTTTTTGCTGATTTCCTGCTTGTTATTTTTGATAAATAATAATACTCTGTCTTTATTATTCCTAATATTAGATATTTTAGGAGGACATTCTATTGCAAAGAGAAACAGCGAATGATTGCAATCACAGACCATTAGAAAGCTCCTACTGCGGAGATTTACATGGGTATATACAGTGCACGCATGTACACGTTCTTCATATTCTCCTATACGCACACATACAAGTCTATGAAGCTTCTTACGCAAAGGCTTTTCCTCTCTTAACCTGCAGGACGCACACATGCTGCTTGGTTTTTGGGGGTCTTCTGACACGGCTACCACTCTCTGCGGGTGTTCACAGGAGCTGAACTACTAAGTGTACAGCTGCACCTGCGTGAGGCACTGACCTCCGACCTTAGTGAGAGGGGGCGGGGCCGTCGCAGACAGCTGGCAGGCCAAGCTTCTGCGGCGTGGCTGTGCGGTCCTAACTGATTCTCTTTCAAAAACCAACTACATATGTACCCTATCTGTATTATGACCCCATGTATTTCTTTTTTAAAAAGTACTACTTGGGAATGTTTTAAAGTGGGTTTATTCTGAGACTCTATGAAGCCTTTAGGACTTAATGAATATTATAAATAATCCTTCTTTTATTCTGAGATTCTAGTCAAGTGTTTAGGGCTTAATGAATATAATAAATAATCCTTCTTTTACTTTGGCCGTGTGAGTTATTTTTTTCTCATAATCCCATTGTAAAGTAAAATATAAAAAACAGAAAAATAGTTACTGAGTTTAAAATCTTGGAGTACTTAGGGATAAGTTCATTTGTGTTGTTTTGAAAAATCAAATAGCTAACTAACACACTTGAATAAAATATTACTTGAAGATAATGAGATAGCTATTCATTGGTTGGCTGTTTTCAAGTTTACCTTTTGAAAGAGTAATACGTTTATAGCACAATTTCCTTTGCTTTTCTTTTTATCATCTCATCTCTATTTCCTCTACTGTACTTGCTTCACCCACCTAGACATGATGCCTAGTCACTGTTAGAGAGCAACTGAGAATTGCAAAATTCGTTTTGTCACAAAAAGGTTGAAATCTCTTTTATCGAAATTCTAATATTATCCATGCTCTTCACTGGTTCATAAGTTAATCTCCCTCTTTTTAAAATTACAATTAAGTATCACACAGATTCCTCTGCATAGCAGGGGAGACAAGGGAACATAAACGTGCAGACACATTAAAAAGGTACTTTCACCAGGTAGCAAAAGTAAAGGAATGTCCTGAGAGCAATTTCCTCTATTAATTTCAAGAATGATCTGGCATTTTGTTTTTTCTTAAATGAGGCACTGTAGGAGGGATTTAAGTCTGAAGAAATAAAAAAGCCCATAAAAACAATTTATTAATGTTGGGAGGTGGTGAATGGGACAGAAAAGAGGAGTATGTAGTATATTCTCATTCTTTCTTAAAGAAGTATACCTATTGTGTATACACCCATGTGTCTAGCTACTGAAATTCTCTGAAAGATAAAAGGAGCAACTGGAAAAGTAAGAAAAAAGGTATAACTATTGAATTTATTATTCTAGATAAAATAACCAAACTGAGATTCGGTTATTCATTTACTTATTTCTCATAGCACATTCTTGACATTTTCTTTAGACACTTTGAAGAGTGAGTCTTATCCTGACCATCATGTGTAACCATTTAAAGACAAAAAACATGGAAAAATATCACAATGCATTATGACATTTCAAGTTCTGTGGGTCTTTACTATTTCAAAATAATAGAGGAAATGGCCAATGAGATTTAGTGAAAAAAGCAAAAATTTTACATTTGATGAAAAGTGCAGTAATATTGAGGAGGGTTCTTGCTGAGCAGATCCTAGCACCAGACTAGTGTTGACATTTGTATATTTAGCATTTACGATTTCGGCTACCAAGAATAATCACAAGTGTGCATTAAAAGAAGCAAATTCTAATTTTGTCAAGATACAAATGTACATAAGTGTATGCATCTCTCTATATCTGCATGTTTGCACATGTAAGTGTGTGTCTGTGTGTATGCATATATGTGTGAGTGTGGATATGAATAGCATAACACAAGCGAGCCAATGAGTTTAGCTGATCAAGCAGCCTTGGTCTTGTTTGCTAATGAATGGAGGCACAGTGTGCTTTTGAGATTATATTTATTGCCATTTGCAGGAAAAAATTATGTAAGACTGGGAGTAGAATTTGGCCCTTTGCAAAGATCTTGGGGCATATTCCCTACAAAAGCAAATATCAATTTTGTTTAGTAGTCAGCACACAGTTCACTGAGGGCATTATCATAAATTAAAAAGTGTTACAAGAAATTTTCCCTGCAGAATTTTCAGTGAACTTATTATTTTTTTTTTCAGCATGCCTTCAGGGAAAAGTATTCCAAAGGTAAATATATGCTGAACTAAGATCTAAATAATTATGATTTCATGGGGTTCAATCTGAAGGTGGTACTGTATTGCCCAAGTGAGTTTTAAACTGGCAATTTCAGTATAATGATGACAAAGCAGCCAGATAAGTACTAGCATTATTTTGGTAATTTTAGACACTGTCTTTGAGGATTTATGTGGATTTACAGACGGAAGGCTTTTTCCATAATTAGAAAGGTAAGCGAATCTTTCTTGAGAGATAGGTAGCCAATAATAAATGCAGCAGAATCGATAGGAATTATAGACATGAGTTGCCTTGAGGTACAGCATAAATCTTGTTTGAATTTCAGCAGGAGAAAAAAAATAGCATTAAGCAGGTAACCCTTGGCATAAGGGTGAATAAATGCATACCAAATCATGGTTCTATCTGGTCCTGAGTCGTCTGCTTAGGTTCAGTAAAAAAGAACATTACAATTTAAAAATAGTTTAGGCACAAATATTGCTATTAGAATTTCTCTAACTCAAAGCTGGTGAGATGAGTATCAATGAAATTATCAACTAATAAAAAAAGATAGAAAGATAGTGAGGCCATTTTCTTCCAGGCAAAACTCTGCAAAACAATTATTTCATACATACATTTCCATGACCTCAGTCTCTTCCCTCCTGAAATTGTGATTAATTTACTCCAGTGTCTGATTCTATAAGCCAATAAGCAATAGATTCTATGGTATAATATTATGGTAATAGAAATTAATGAAAAAATAGAGACAATAATAAATTTCTCCAGTGTCGCAGGGTGCACAGTACTTATATTGGCAGTCAGACACCTATAGACGGGGAGCTAGAAAATTTCTTTCTCAGCCCTGCTCATCTCTGGGGCTATAGTAGTTTGGAGGTTAACAGGTAATTTTGTTGGGTCTGTAATGTTTGACCTTGCACTGCTACCAAGCATATTTCTTAGTGATAACGGAAGCTCCAGAAATGCAAATGAATCTGAAAAGCACAAAGTAATCACTGTGTCACTAAGCTCAGCTGACTGTGGTCCCCAGGGAATGACTAGGGTTGCGGGTTGTTGGATTAGTTAAAATATTCTATTTTGTGTACCCTACTTTCCTAGTTCCATAATATGTACTTCTTTGGATTGTTTGGAAGACAAGCTGGGATAATAGTGTGTGTGAAGGAGGTTTATTGGCTGTTAGGAGTCATGTTCTAGGAAAATGTCAGCTTTTATAAGCATTTGAGAGAACATCATATACAGTAGAAAGAGCATGGATTTGGGTACCCAGGTGAGTTAGATTTACATTCTAGGTACAGGGGAGAACAACAGTAAAACCATGAAACTAGAGGTGACATCTGTGTGACACACGAGCCTCAGTTTACTCATCATGGAGATAAATATACCTTTTGAGGGTTTTTATGAGTTGCGAGAAAAAAGCGTATTTGAAGTACCTCATGCCACCAGGTACACAACATATTCTGAATAATTCCTGGTCTTCATTTTTCTCCCAATAGAAGTATTTATTTATTCTACCATTAATCTGGATAATAAAAATGGTAGTTTGAATAGACATTTTTTTATGATGCTATATTTCTCTCTGGTAACATAAAGTTTCAAGACAGTAGCTAAGCTCAGTTACAGTAGAACACATTGAGGAAGCACATGGAACCATCAATAACGTCATAGAAAGTTGCTTTGGATGCTTTTTGGAAAGGCAGTAAATAAATGACAAATGGATAAATAAATGAATTAAGAAAAATAAAATTAGTGACAACTTTGTAACTGAATAGCTGATTTATACACCAAATGTTCTAGTTTATAAATACCATGAACGTGTATAGAAAATTAGCATAAACAATAATAAATGCAACTACTAAAGGAAATTAATTCATGAAACTAATTTTCTTGTATCTGTTGGCATTTGTTTTATTATCTCTAAGGGTTCCATGAAATGATCTCAGAAAATGAAGCTCTTATTTAGCTTTTAACCTTGACCTGACACGTAATAAATAGGAGAAAAAAATCAGAAATATTTAAATATATGGCAAAACCAGGGGCAGTCTTCCTGTTTCTTCATGTATTCACTCTGCAAGTACTAATTGTGTTCAGAAATAGCTATATCTTCAAGTTAGTCTATTACATATTTGTTCAAAGGTAATTCTGTAGAAGAAATTTTTTTTTTTTTTTTTTGGTACTAGGAATTGAACTCAGGACCTTGCATTTGCCAGGTAGGAGCTTGTGCCACTGAGCTATATCCCCAGGCCCTGTAGAAGAAATTCAAAGGAGTTCATCTTTTTCCTAGATAGAAGAGGCAAAACTGGGCAAACGGGTGGTGGGGTGGAGGGGGACAGGGTAGGGTCTAAATTCAGCCCCGCCTTCTTCCTGGCAAAGGGCACCACACACACGAATGTGACAGGTGAAAACTTGCATTTAGATTCCTTAGGAAAACTTTATCCTTCCTTTCTTAGACACCTTCGCATAATTTATAACACCTAAATGGAAACAGCCAGCATTATGATTCAAGCACTTTATGAATAATAGAGACAGGTCCCGAATTTCCCCGGGAGAATGAACCATTTTGTCAATTTTATTTACTAGAAATATTTATAAACTGCTGTTACCTTACACTTTAGTGCCAGTTCCCAGGGCTAATGGTCAGTAATGGGCTGCAAAGAAATCTTAAGTGCCTGAGACACTCGATTTTGTTATCTCAAGTAGTGAGACAAGAATGTGACAGCTATTTATGCATTTCAAAATCGAAGGAAAATGGTTTCCGCCCATCTCCTCTCCCGGCAGGAAGGGTTCAGGGAAACTACACCGTCCTCACATGAAGGGAGTAGCTAGCAAAGGCCAACAGTGCCAAGAATGGAAGACCTGGGAGGCTGCGTTTGAAGAGGGTCTGACTCTAAAGGATGGCAGAAGAGCTAAACACATTTTCAATCCAAAACTCCACAGAGGGGATACATTTGGGCACAAAGTGAAAAGATGGAGACTCAGAATGGACCCCATGGGAGAAGCAGAACTTGTAACTATTCAAGAAAGTAGGGCTTTATCAGGTTGGCGTTAAGGTGGGAAAGTTTTTCCAGATGCCTGGTGCTTAAACTGATAATTTCTGCATCATAAAATCTTTTGGGTAATGGAATACTGGTCCTTCTATGTGCTTTTTTATCCCATGTTTTTGGTCTTCTTCCTCCACTTTTCTCCTCTTTTTCTTCTTCTTTTTTCTCATGTGGTAATTAATGCATCAATAATTTATGAAGTTTCTCAATCCTTGCATTATTCTTTATTTGCAATTTAATGTGATTTCCAAAGAGAATTACTATAGGTCAACTCCGTGCCCAAGAGAGAATGGTTGAAAAGTTTGCAGTGACAACTCTGCACTACTTTTGTCACAGAACATTTCTTTTCTTTTCTTTTTTTTTTTTAGTACTAGAAATTGAACTCAGCACCTCGCGCTTGCCAGGCAGGTGCTGTGCCACTGAGCTACATCTTCAGCCCTGCAATAGAACATTTCATAGCTATAGTAACAGATAACGATATCATTCTCTAGGGCAGAAAATTAATATCACAGTACAGATGCACCTAATCTATATCTGGAGAATAATTTAGACATTGAGGACACCATTTTAGTATCTGTCAGGTGCCATATGTATTTATATCATAATGTAGATCAATGAGCAAATAGGGCCAAGAATTAGGCACAATAAGAGGATTTCTACTTGTTATAATTTCGAAGGAGTCAGGCGATAGCTTCTTTCATCCCAAGATCTCATTGATCTGCTCAATTTTGAAATTTCATTATTTAGCTTAAAGGTTTGAATTCTCTTTACCCCACCCACGTTCTCTAGGAAAGGCGCTCATTTAAGTTGCGGCTGCTCCTCTGTTCCTTGGTGCAGGTAAGTTTCAAGGCCTGTTGAAGACTGGTTTCCTTAGGAAAGAGGATGAGAGCAGCAGACATCTGCGAGGGCGGGAAGCACAGGCCTTGCTGTTGCTGGAGCCAGCAGCGCATGGGTCTCTCCAGTTCTGAGGTCACTGATGTCCAGCTGGTCATAGTGGGATTCTTCATATTACTGACATTAGCGAATATCGCAAGTCACAAACTCATCTTTTCCAATGGAGAGAATGTCATCAGCACATCAGCGATCACACCACGTGAGACTGAAGATCAATGAAACCATGTTCAAAAGTTCTCAATTTAGCTAGGGTTTTGTTCTCCCCTTTATTTTAAGAGATGTTGGATGCTGAGCAAGACATGGATATACATGTCTCTTCAGTTTTTTATATTGCTCGTAGTAGGAACAAATTGTCTAGCATTAGGGAAGGCTATCAAAGACTAATTTGAAAATAAAATATGAATTTGAGACTGAATGACCCTCATTTGTGGGGGATGGGAATTGGTTCCATATTTTCATTAATATTATAAAAAAGAAGACGTTTAGAGAATGCTGCCATTTTCTTATCACACACTTGCATTTCTTTTTTTTCATAAAAACATTATAGGCTGATGACTATATCAATAGATAGCCATAGTGGTACATTGCATGAAAAAGATTCATTAGTCTCCACCAAAATGTAAGCTTAGAAAGGATAATCAATTTGAACAGCTAAAATGGGCATTCTCAATTTTGCCTGAATAAAACAAGCAGAAATGTTTCTTTGACAAGGAAATAGTTTCCTCTTATGGAATATTTCCTTTCAAATGTGGCTACATTTTCATTTTAAGAGGTGTGAACTTTCCATTAACCTGTGAGAGTGACGACAGCTGGCTAGGCCACAAACTTGTTTCTCATCTTTCACTTCTGTGTTGTGCTTCCCACAAAGAAAGTGGACTGGAGAAAAGCACTTAGAAATGCCAACAATATTTAACTTCCATTGTAATTAGGAGTCTGCGGCTTTCAAAAGGAATGAACGGAAATCCGAAAATAATTTATAGTTCTGTTTTCAGAACGCATCACCAAGAGAAGATAGGGCTATCTCAGAACGATAACAAAAACAAAACAAAATAAAAACCCCTTAAATCAATACAAAAGAAAGAAAAAAACAAAGCATAGGGAAAAAAATGAATAATAAGGAAAATGAGTCTTAACTAAAGAAACACAAAAAGCCACGTTCCCTGCTCAATCCAAAAAGCATAGACCTGATAATCAGTCTAGCTACAAATATACATTTAGCAGCTAAGAATTTAGGCTATACATTATTTTCCCTTGTGATCTTTGGACTCACGAGAGTCTATAGTAAACAGGGTTGTATGTACAGCCTAAATGCATTAACAAACAACATTCATCACCTTTGGTATGCTGACACATGTAGGGCAGTCCATACTTACTTTCTGAAGAGGTAGTTCTTGATGATCAAATTTAGACTTAGTCTGCAAGTTTAAAGTCATGCTTCTGCCTGCATGCATTGCTGAAATACCTCCATAGGGCAGCATGCCAAGGTTAACTGTGTTGTGTTTGTAAGCAGCACTCTGAGTAGAGGAAATAATCATGTGACAGGAGGTGAACACATTTGACTGTAAGCGGGCAAACAGTAACTTTCTTTTTCACACATGCACTCGATCAGACAAAAGCATACAGTAAACGGTGTTAGTTATGCACATAATGAGTACCATCCAAAACTACAGAAAAGACAAAGCAAGGAAGATACACTCTGTGGGGACTTGCTGATGACTCAAAGGCACACATCTATCTCATGTATCACCATAGTCGTGACTTTGGACAAGTATCGTCACCTGGGGAGTCCATTAATTTTGAAAATTAATTCACACAGTGAGAACTTCATCACATCTTATCAGCAACAAAATCTCATGATCTTTTTCTCATTGTGAGGCCATCACATATGAAAGACAAGTATTAACTTCTAATTCTGCCTTAAACTAATACTTTGCAATATTAAAATCAAAATCACTGTTTTATATTTATTCCTCTGTCAAGAGGCATAATTACAGCAACTCAGAAAAACAGCTGGCAAAAAAAAATCATTCAATTTGATCTTTGATTTGATTGAATTTACTTATTAATTCAGGAATGCCAATCAAGTAAGCTGGATGTGGATCCAGATATTTGAGTTTTCAAAATTACATTTTAAAGTAGAGAGGTTTTGTAATGATACTGAAGTAATCATACTTTGTGAATTATTGATGTTACTTATCTAATCCACCTAAGTATTTATAGAACAGTCTGGTGATGTTTATCTCATGTACTCTGCAACAGGTGTATCTAAAATTATACTAAGAGGTTGATAATTTTTCCCTATAGGACTTCACTGAAAAATTAAAATCTTTTAAATATCCTGTCATCAAACTTTGAACCTACAATGGAAATGTAATCATTAGCAGTGTTTGGCTTCTGTAAGTGATTCTTATTTTGGAGAAAAATATCCACAGAAGCTAACTTAGTACATTTTTTTTCTTAACTGAATATTATTGAGCATTGATAGCAGCAGTTATTTTATTCTGAGACCATTACCTGTAAAGTAATGATCTTTAGTATCAAAGTTTCATTGAGCTTCACCAAAAGATTATTTTACCCCCAATGATGTGCTCGTCTCTGAGTCATATTTGTTATGGACTCCTGATTATTTCATGGTGAGAATTTTCATTGTCACTATGCTAAAAGTGAAAAAAGACCCTCAGTATCTCATCTGACACTTGGGTGATTCCTTAGGGTTCTCCAACCAAGCACTCTTTCAATTCCTACGGAAGAGCAGCGGTCTCAGACATACAGGTTTCAGGTTTTAATTTCTCCGTCACAGTGGGGCTCTATAGTGGAATCATGAGCATTGTGATGAAACTAAAGGAAACCACTGGGCTGGGAATATAGCTCAGTGGTACAGTGCCTGCCTGGCAAGTGAGGGTCCTGAGTTCAACTCCCAGTACCAAAAAAAAAAAAAAAAAAAAAAAAAAAAAAAAATTATATATCTATACAGGGAACCACAGCATCTTATATCTAGGGTGGTACTTGAGGCTGCCTCTCCAAGGTCAAAGCTGAGGTCGTTGGTCAACATTACATTGAACTGTTAACCTCATCCAATGAGCAGATCTCTAGGCGGTTGTCTTCTATGAGGAAACACAAAGATCCTACAGTTTCTAGAGTAGCTATCTGGTTTCCAGAGTTCAGATTAAGTTCCAGTAGGAAAGAAGCACCCCATATCTCTGGAGCGGTCTGACTTTGAGTGGAATGCTAAGTAGCACAAGTGTGTCAAAACTGGTTCAACACAGTTAACCTGTGCTTCAGTGCCCAGAATTCATCTTGTTGAATAGCTGGGCAGTTTTAAGTAAGAGATGGCTTGAATTGCTCAATATCTCAAAAAAAAAAAAAAAAAAAAAAAAAAGTGAAGGAAATGGTACTTGGAAAAAAACAGAAGGTGGAGGGGCTTTGAAGACCTGATGGCTTGAAACAATGTTCTATGGTAATTTCATTTTTTTGGAATTAAATGAGAAATATGTATTGGGGGCTGGAGATGTGAGTTAGGGGTAGAACTTTTATTTGCCTAGCATGCATGAAGCCGGGGTTGAAGCCTATAACATAAAGAAAAAAAAAAGGAGAAGAAACTGAATATACACTGAAATTGCTCTGAAAAATTAAAGATAGGCTGAGGGAACTACAAACAAACGGGATATGCGGGGACTAACTGAAAAGAGAAATGTCATTGTCATAGTGGAAAAACACACAAATTCTCTTTTAGTTATCTGGGACAGGCAAGGTCTCCTGACTTTGGCTTACACCTCTCCTCCATCCTTCTACACCCCTCCCCTAAAATTCTTGCTTTGTCCAAGTTGGATCAAAGGAGAGGGAGCATTTCTCTAGGATAACAGTGAGTAGATGATGGTGCTAAATAATGTAGGACTTTATCTTCATTTTCATGCTCAGTCTTCACTCGCTGCTCTGCTGCCTCAAATTCCTGGTCATTGTACAAATGCTTCTCACAACCTTTCTGGACTAGCTCCTCTTACCCTGTTAGGTATGGTCGTGTCTACATGAGGCCAGAGTTTCCAAACTGGACTGTATTATTTGGCCCCAAATATTTTCTCCCTCCAAGTTATCTGTTTACACGGAGGGTGTAACACACGGTAAGGCGTGGTGTCAACCGAGCAGGCGTCTCCCACTGACAGCCAGTCATGAGGCTTTGATGAGACTCCCTTCAACGGGACTGAGCACACTTATTTACAACAGATATTCTGATGAGACAGTTTGTAAGGCAGAACCAATTTCCACCCCGAGAAACTAACACCCGCACCCACATACATGAGCTCACGCTTTGCCTACGAAACTGGGTTCTTGTCATGTAGACACGGCCTACAGATATCATTATTTAAATAGAGTCAACCTGAAAACACAAAATTTCATATTAAAGAAATACACCATAAATGAAGTGGCCTGAGCTTTTTGCAGGACACCAACTAAAATAATAAAACTATCCACTGAAACATTCTATAGCATATTATTATCCAGATCCCCGATTTACGCAGAGCATTCAAGCCTAGAAAATGAGAACGAAAGGTCTCAGTTTCACGGAAAGGACTTTAAAGATTCTGATGTCAATGCAGAGTACACAAAGCCCTCTCTACCAATGCCACAAAGTACTCTGAGTGTTGATGGCAAATTGATAATTGTTCTAGAAAATGAAGCAGAAGACTTCTCTTAGATTTGAACAGGTGACAAAAAAAGAAAAAAAAATTAATTCCAGGCTTTATACTTTTAAAAGACTCACCCAATCACTGTGCACCCCACACATTTTATGACTCAATTTTTAACTGAATTAGGATTAATTTCCTTTTTTTTTGCTACAATATACATGCTAATTTGTACATCTGTCTTCTTTATAAAAAATACCATCTATTTTTGTTGTCTGTAGCATGATTTGAATTTAAACATTTTCTTCTATGTAAAAACCCATATTCTAAATGGCAGGAATTTTATTAAATAAAATAGTGTGTAGGAGGGCATTTAATCTCTGCTTATTTTATTTTTCTGTTTCTTGCTGGGAAGATTATTGCTCATTAGAAGTAATAACTCTAGTAGTCCCACAGCAGTAAGTATGTGCAAATTTTACAAACAAATCATGCCTGAGTTTAATATAAGTGAGTCTGTGCAAAAAAGGGTGAATGACTCACTTCTTAGAGATTCAATAAAAACTATACTCCTTTGGTCACCCGAGAACTGTTGTATGTCCTGGGAGAGACATCTGGCTTGCCTTAATGGCTGGAAAGCAATTTTAGCACCATTTCACATAATAGAGTCCAATTTTTACTAACAATATTTAGCCTTGATTTGATAAATAATTCACTTGCGGGTTATGGATTCTCAGAAAGCATTAAGCAATACCCATGGCGGGGGGCAGGAGACAAAACCAAAACTATCAGGAGCCATTTTCCCCACAACGTCATGATATAGAAAACGCTGCCCATCTATTCAGACATGTAATTCATGCTTCACTACGCGTGCTCAGAAATGCTGAGAAAGCAACACTACAGGCAGGGGGATATGCTTACAGAGAAAGGCCAAACATACCCTGTCTAACCTTCTAGCTTCTATATGTCTAAGCAGCTGTTGTCTCCAGTCTGCCGGCATTTTACCACAGCTCTCCTCTCCCTTCACAGGAGTGGGCCTCGTCTTTACATCACTGTTATCTGATGGCTTGTCCCCATAGTTACCCAAGTTATAGTCAGACGGTATTTTTTCCAAAAGAGCTGCCATAGTCGGCCTAGCCGACACTGGCCTGGTTTGGGAGGCCCCGTAACTCTCTGTGCTGTAGCTTCTGGCCGACAAGGGCCTCCTCTGGGTGAGGTTTTTAACGGGGAAACTTCCCGCCTGAGCTTTCACTTCTTGATACGAAGGGTGCTCGTCTTCGTACCTGCCATTCCTCTTGAGGAACTGGGCCTCAGTCACGGCCACGCTGCTCTGGCGATCCAGGCCTGCCCTGTAGGCGGCTCGGCCGTACCTGTCGCCGGGGGCCAGCTCGTGGGGCTCGCTGACCCTGCGGAACATGGCCATCTCTGTGGAGCTGGCCAGGGAGTCGGCCCTCCTCAGGAAGCCCGGCCGGCCTCCCTGGCTGGCAAACTGCGCGTTGACCACTGCGTCCTCGTTGACAGATGGCTGAGAAAAGGAAAACATCTGCTCCACGGTGGGGTAGCCTCGGTAGGCCCTGGGGCTCACCAGGTCCTTGGCCATGCTCTTGCTGGGCTGGGGCACGTACTCAGGGTTGTGCTGGAAAGGGGGCGGGATCCTCTTCTCAGCTTTCACCTCCAGGGCGCCTTGAGGGTTGAAGCTTTGGTCGAACTGGTAGACTTTCTTGGTCATGGAAGCTTTCTGGGCCTGGGGCCCCTTACTGCTTCCATATGTGAGCATCTCATCATCCAGCATGGGCACCGACTGGCTTCGCGACATACTGGCCATGCCGTGCTCCGGGCCCAGCATCTTGTCCGGCCGTTCGTGGCTTCCTAAGTGATCGCTCCCCGAGGCGTAGTTTTCTAATGGGATGTTATAAACCTTGTAGGTACCGATGTCAATCTCGTCAATACTCTGCGATTTTTTGAATTTGTTGGACTTTATATCTTTCATAAGCGGGGAGAGCCTCTCCGTGCTTTTGCTCATTGAAATAACACCTTTCGAAGAATCTGGGCGGCAGTGGATTTGAGAAAAGACATTCCCAAGACTCCTGTTGGAATTGGAATCGTGATACTCCCATGGCACCCCTGGAGAAAAAGGGCTGGGTATTTCTGTAGATTCTTTCATATGGTCTTTCCTTTCGGGCAAGGGGCTGGTGGTGGGGGTTGTCTCTAATTTGGAGGGAAAAGCAGTCCTGTCTTCAAACGGACTGGGGGTTCTGGTCCAATTCTGCCAAGGGTTGGAAGGAGGCACTTCTGTTTCGGGTGTGTGTCTGTGCGTAGACTGCTCCAGTTCCAGGGGGACCCCCACGATCCTCTCCTGCCTGAGCAAAGGCCTGCGTCCGTGAGGAGCCGCGTTCCTGGCCTTGGAGCTGAGCAGAGGGTTACTGCTGGCGCTCTCGGCTGCGGGCTCCTCGGCCACAAACCCTGTGTTGTCGTAGTGGGAACCGTCGGTCCAGCTGTCAGGGAAAGTATCGCTCATGGGCAGTCGGTCTGGTCGCTGTGGCAGATTCCCTGGGGGCACAGCCTCCCGCTGGCTGAGTAATGGCTTTGCGTCCAGAGGCTGTGGGAAAGATGGTGCGATTCTGCGAACACAAGGAGAAGAAGACACACAGACGTGAAGACCAGTAGGTCCGGGCCAGAGAGCAAGCAGACAGCTAAGAAGGGCATCGCCCTTGGGAGAGCTGATTATTCATCCTCACTGGAAGCGTGAGGAAGATAATATTGCATCATCATTTCACGTCCCCTACTAAAATAAACCCTGCTCACAGTTTTATTTCTTCCTAGTAACATTCTCTTCGAGCATCGTATACAATTTACTTACCCATGCTGTTTCATTACATTGACCATCATGTGTCCTCTGCTAGAACGTAAATTCTTGAGGGCAGAAATCATTTTCTCTCCAGGCTCAGAATAGTGCCGGGCACACAGTAGGTATAAACTAGTATTTGTTGAATGAATGAATGAAAGGTATGAATCTCCAGTGGCGGACCTGAAGCCTGACTGATAATTAGAATCATCTGACTCCTACTGCTCATTTCTGCTGATTTTGACTCCATGCATTTCTAAACTAATGCCTGAAAGTGCTTTCTTAACAAGTCATGGCATATCTAGTGATCCCAAATTGTCCTTAATAAGGCTGTGTCTTAAAGACACTCAGAATCATTGAATACAAAGCAAATTTTATGCCTTTCTTTAGAATGGACATCACACGATGACTTCAGGTTATTGGCCTGTTTACACCTAAGTGGACATTTCTAGCATATTTCTAGCATATGCTCATTGTTCAAGTTTATTCTAAACCACTTAAACACTAATAATATTGAATGATACATCTTTTTAGTGAGAGAAAGGCTTTCACACACTTCTGCTAGTTGGAAAAAAATGTATTCAGAAGGCATCTTCCAAAATACCTACATCAATGTCAGCTCATATAATGATTATGATTTTATGAACTTTTACGATTTTTATCATGGGCATTGATGAATAAAAATAATTAGTCATGAAGTACTAAGGAAAACATTGCCATGAGTGACAAAAATTTTCAGTTAATGTACGAGCAAAAGTTATTCACTATTTACATCATAGGACAATTTTTATTTGCTATTTGTAGTGTAAAATGTAGCAACAAACTACAAAATGAATTAGAAGAAAAGAGACATACTGCCTTAGAGTCATTCTCCTGTGCAAAGTATCATTTGTTTTTTTATCTATAAAATGGGGATAACATACAGGAGGAAACATTTCGGGGAGATCAAGGACCTTTGCATATATCCTCACTCCTGGTATGATAAAATGATGATGATGATGATGGTAATGAAAATCATTTGGATATTTGACCTATCATCAGGCGCATACGTGCTTTAAATAGATCTCATTTTAATTTGCAAATCATTCTGGGTTGTGAAATGTCCATGTGCCTCATCAACGTGTGTTGGTCAAACACAATCTATGACTTCTAAGCCTTTTGGTCCTGAGCAGCATCTGACCTGAGACTCTCCTACCATCTCTCCCTGAACTGAAGGTCCAGTCTTGGAAATCCCTGGTGCACTACAATTGCTTACCTGCCCCTTCTGTCTTCTATTGCACTCATGAGCTGAACACAATTCCAGGATTAAGAAGATTCCATTTAAAAACAAAGTTGCTGGAAATAAGCATTTGGGAACAGAATAGTGGGAGTTCTCAACACACCTGTTACCCCACAAAGAATTATGAACTGCATCTTTAGCTGTTGTCTGCAAGGACCCCACTTTAACCCGGGTGTTAGAGGATCCTGAGGAAGCCTGGGAGGGCGAGTAGTCTGAGTAGGTGCCTGAGGAAACACTGTTATTCAGACAGTGAGTTTTGTCAACTTCAGACTCATCAGTTGATTCTGAAATTTAAAGGGGAAACACGTTATAACGCTACGACCAATGACAACTACAAACACAGAAAAGTAAGCATGAAAAACAGATTCCACACTGATTAATGTTAGGAACATGAACTTGTAAAATATATTTATAGACTATGGTACATCATAAAATTTACAACTGGCGAATCATCATGCACATGCATTGGCAGCGTATTTTGCACAACAGCATCACGATGTTACCTTTTTTGTCCTTCCCTAGCAGAACAAGTTTGGGTGGGTACAGAGGGGTCTCAGCTAATGAAGGGTGAAGTTCCCCAATCCTCATTTCATTAGCTGGATGAACAAAAGAATCCTGAGAGATATAATAATACAGGACAAGGAAAGTAAACATTTAAACAACGGTTAACCAAGATGGTAATTATCTTTATCTGGCTCAGATTCAAAGAACGTGGCTCTAGGAGTTAGTTCAAAGTGGGGCATTGGGAAAAATGAACCATATGTATCTCTGAGTTGAGCACGGATTTCTTTTTCTAATTTAAGTGAGTCCATTTATTCATCAGACATATTTTCCAATGCTGTTGATATGCCTGGCACTGTGCAAAGAACCGTGGAGTTTCCAAAGAAAGACAAAATGTGGCCTCCCTGGCAATAGACAATCCAGTTGGGGAGATGAGCGAGAACTCACTTTTCAACAGGACTGAATCAGGATGAGCCCTCCATAAATAGTAATTTTATGCACATGCACAGCATTTATACACACAAGAATTCTAAGGGGCGAGCTGGCAGAGTTCCAGGGGAAAAGTATATCACTGACCAGCTGGATGTTTCTCCTCCCAGGCCACACTAATGCTCCCTTGGGTCCTGTAAATCCTTCTCTGTCACTCTCCCTCTTAATTGTTACTATCATCCACATGATTGTCTCCTTGATTACTTTAGTGCTACCACTATTTCTCCCTAAAATTTCCTGTCTTTTCATGACCAATCTAGGCTGCCAAATATTCATCCTAGTGTCCATTCCTTGAGTGTAATGACCCACAATGGTGTAAGAATGTATCTTTATCATGACAGATGACTGTGGAAAACATCTACAGACTTGAGACACCTAGAATCCAAATCCTACCTCCAGTTGACCAAGTAGCAGAACAAAAGGAAAAGTAACAATTGTCATTTTTTTCTTCTAGCTATAAAAATGCTTTGTGTATGCCTATATGTAGTGATAGAAGTTTATGCATGGTAGCTGTCTTTGCACCTGTTTTTCTTAAAATTCACATCAATTGAAGTCCAAAGAATTTTCAGTTGTTTCATTTGTTATTATTTGACTAGTTTGGAACATTGAACTGAACACATATAGAACACTTTTGTTAAGTCAAAGAAAATACCTGATGACAAATGTCAGAAATTCCAAAAGACTCACTGAATACTTAATTGGTTGATGTAATCAACTGACAGAAAACCTTATTATAAATTTATATGTCACTAAGTACCCCTGTAGTGATAGTTTTTCTCTCTTTCTCTTTCTCTTGCTCTGTGTTTCATCCTAGGTTTATATAGAAGCATTTGCCTGTGAAAATCCATTAGACATTAATATATCTAATATTTGTTAACTTTTTTAATACAAGAAGACTGCAAGATCATTAGGCTAACACTGTGATTGTCTAGAGGAAGATTCTGAGACCCAGTTCAGGTGTGGGTTCACACAGAGAATTACACACTACACAGTACTGGAACACAATCCTCCTGGCTTCTAGCTCGGCGATCTAGAAGGTGTGAAACGAAGAATTTGATTTGAAGAGGGATAGGAAAAGGTGAAAAGTGGGGTTAAGCAGAGAAATTGGTATTTTTATGCAATTTGAAAATAAGATCAAAGTTTAGGCTGAGAAACTTGTGATCAAGTTTTAGAGTGAGGTCATATGGAAGAAAAGCCTTTGTATGTCACTGGAGAAATTTATAAGAGGATGCAAGTTTAAGAAGCAGCACTGTGAGTGGCACAGAACACAGTGACTTGTCAAAACATTTCAGTTACAAGTTGTCACATGATTTTCTTTTCTTGCTTTGTTACTTATTAGTCAGGTCTTCTTGGGCAAATTAGTGTACTTCTATGATTAAAGTGAGAGATAGGAATCAGCACTAATTTATGTCTGGTACTAACATTTTGTGAAACTGAAGGTAAAAGTAGGAAACAATGATTTAAAAAGGAAATTTTATGACACTTAATAAAATACATGAATTTTATTTTAGTAAAGAAAAAACAAGCTAGAGATACAGAAAACAAACATTTATATGAATGCAAAATCATATTATTACTGTCACAATATTACTAATATTTAGTCTTTTTTTCCTTATGTCCTACACATTGGATACTCAAGTGATCTAGTTTGTATTCATGAAACTTTCAAATAAAGTGACTGGAACCCTGCAAGGTAGCTGTGGTCTAACTCAGGTGTAAATATCTGACCTTGGTCAGGAACTTCTGTTTGGGAATCAAAAGGAGCCCTGGTGATTAGGGAAAGAATATGGTGATCACATCATCATGAATTTGCATCTTTTCTCCAGAGCCCTGTGATTCTCCATGTCAAAGCAGAACATTACTAGGCAAGAATGTGAGATTGCATGGATCCAGGTGAAGGCGTCCATCTTTATGTGCAAAGTGGTGGTGGAAAAGACGCTGCTGGATCTCCGATACACAGCATGGACCACGTCTGCCACTGTTCCCCCATGCTCAATGCTATCTCTGTTGGTCATTTTAAAATATATGTATTATCATTATCTTTGTTCTAAAGAAATGGCAACACAGTGAGATAAAGGCACTATTCCAAATCACAAACTTAGGTGATAGAGCCAGAATTTGAACTCTGATCTGTTCAACTCAGTGCTCTTCTATAAATTACTTGTCTAGCATATATATTATCTGCCCCAAGAAATGCTCATTTCCTAAATGGGCTTCACCGAACAAAGTTAACTGCCTAGGGAAATTAATCATTGACTTTGTCCTAGAAATCCTCTCATAGAGGGCAGAGATATCTAGTTTTGTTGGAAAAGTAGGTTGACAATTTGGGACTATTTCAGTGGGTGAAAGCCATGCAGGTTACTGATAAGCCAATCAGATTTAGTAGGAGTCTCAATATAAGCGCACTGAAATGTATTTACTTCTGGTGACATGATAAAAGGGTGGAAGGTGGGAAGAAAAGGTAAGATTTCTTTTTATCTCATTGTCTTTCTACTGATGAAATTAAATCTTGGCCATTATTGTCATAGAGAGGGACCCTACAGTAGACAACAGAGGGAAACAAAGAAGCTACTTTGAGTTTTTGAGAGTCCACATCTCATACTGATAAAGGGGATTCAAGAAAAAATTTCAAGGGTAGTTGACTGCTCTGTATTATTGAGAGAAAGACACAGTTCTTCTGCAGAGGGACCCAGGCTAAGTCTCCTAAGGAGGGGAAAGGTTCAGAACACTTGAATACAGTAGACAGGATGAACAGGTGTTTGGTGACCCACAGAGGATTAAAGCAAGATCCTGCAAGAATATGTCCACCAATCTCTCGAGGAATGAGCAGGAATCACCACTGACTCTAGCCTTCTTCAGCTGTCATCTGACTTGTCACAAAACTCTGAAAGTGTGCCAATATTATCTTTATTTTTAAAGATCAGAAGTCAAGGCTCGGAACGGTTTCAGTGACATGCCTCGCAAAGGTCCGTAATTGGTAACAAGGTAGACCGAATGTTTCAGCTCATGTCTGCGAGGCTTAAGAAACACCCTTCCCGATTGTGCTCTGAGGTGCCCCTGGGTGCTGCTGATAACTCACAGGGGCATCATGGGTTACAGTAAATGTCCAGTGGAGACCAAGCTACACCTGACATCAGTCAGACACCGGGCAACCTGCCAGCTCTCAGATTCAGTACTGGATCTTACATTGTTTCTGATCAGCACCCTCGTGAAGCTCGGTTTCTGGGGGTGTGATGAGCATGAAACAGGACTTAGCCCTGCGGTGCCCACCGTGATTCCAGGTTTGAAAAGATAGGTGACACCATACCTGGGCACGCACCTGAGTAATACTTTGGTTTTATTTAAGAGAAAAAAGATAAAAAAAATTCTTCCCCAATTCGTGTGCCTGATGTATTATTTCCCAAATGACCACTTAGCAGAGCATAAATATTTATGAACTTATGTCTATTTAATTGGAACTGTTAAATATTTATTTTGGTCTTGGGTCACTGATGTAAGTGAAACTATGGACGTTCACATATGAAGAGTGTATTCAATGCACACGTGTAAAGAATGGATAAGTGAGGCAGCCAACAATTAGCAAACTGTCAGAAATTGTCTTTGACTTCAACAAACTTCTAATTGGGTGGTGAGGCAGACATGTTAACAGATTTACACTACTGGACTATATCAATCAACTTTTTCAACCATATACTCTTAGTGTAGCAGGTAGGGGGTGGGGCCTGGGTACATAGATGACCTTCAGTTTACAACTGAGTTCTATCACAATGAGGTCATTATAAGTTAAAAATATCAGTAAGACTCAATGCATTTGATATGCCTAACAACTAGCACCAAGCAACATAACCTAGCAATACAGCACCCTGTGGATGGTCAGTTGTGATCCCCTGACTGGCTGAAAGTTGTGTCTTGCTGGTGCTGCCCATTATCATGAGTGAACAGTCCACCACTTATTGCTAGCCCAGGAAAAGAACAAAATTCAAAATTTGAAGTATGGTTCTACTGACTGTACATTGCTTTTGTACCATCGTACAGTTGAAAAGTCCTAAATTCAACTATCTTAAATCAGCGACTATCTATACAATGACAGATAAGACAGAAACATTCCCTGCCCTTGTGAAACTCACTGTCAATAAGCAAACTTACCATACAGGTGTTTCTTCTATTTAATATAAATACACAGGTGAGGCAGTAGAGAAAATCAGAGAGTCTGACTGGTCAGGAAAGGGCTTTCTGTTGAGGTGACTTTCAGGTGACACTTGAAGGATGACGAAGTGCCAGCCGTATGAGGAGCATTTGGAAAATCCAAATACTGTATGTACAGTCTCTAGGAGGCACCACAAGGGAGAACAGGGGGACAGGGGAACCTTCCTAGAAACCTGCTTTTGTTCTTAAGGCCTCCTGAGTCTATTCTTCAATTAGCATAACATATGTTAAAACTCTTGGCACAGAGACAGCAAGTAAAAGGAGAACAATAAATGCTGGTTTACCTTTCCTTTTCCCCCTTCTTTGGCTGCATTCATAAATCTATTTACCTTTGCTTTTTTTTTTTTTTTTTTCTGTTTTTGCTGCTGCTCCTGCCAACCTGTATTTTTCTCCCAGGCATTTGTGTTTAGGCACAGGGATAAATATATGATGCACTGTATAATAAAATACCCACTTCCACATTCTTGGCAGTAAGAACTAAATAATGGTGACTGTAAATGGTATATGCATGCAAAACACAGAATAAATGATTAGTCTCCATGGTGTGACTGATGGCTGATTTATTGATATTTATTAAATACAGACATTGAAAAAATGAAATGTAAGCTTTAATTTGACTGCCTTTGACTTTGAGGCAGGAAGATGATACAGGAAGCAACCGCTGCTCTTTGTTCTAGCATGGCTGAAAGTTAGGGAAGAAGATATAGAATCTCATTTTTAGAGAAAAAATTGAAATTGCCAGTCAAATCTCTCTTCAAGGGGAAAAAGCAGTCCTAGAAAACTAAGAAATGGGCGGGGCAAACCACAAAATTAAATGCAAAGCTGAAAGGTGAGATTCGGTTTTACTCCCATTTAACCAGTCTACTCTAGCTAATTAGGAAGCATGGATTCTCTGTAGAAGTAAGAAAACACACTGTCAAGGAGGGTCAGGCTGTTTCTAGAGAGATCTCTGCAGAGGCAGTGAGGAGCTTAGGGACAAGGTAAGCCAAGAAACTGCTTTTTACAGAAGAGAAGGAAAGAGTGGAGGACTTGAGATCACCTCTGGTGAAAAATATAGTTTTGATAATTATTTGAAAGGGATGATAGCAGCAGGAAAGGAGGAGGTAGAAATCAGGCTACCTCTCAGATTTCTTGGCTGAAAGAACTGGTAGATAAAATCACCAGCTGAGATCAAGATCAAGAATATAGGAGCAGAAACAAGTTTGGCAAAAAGACACTTAATTGAATGTTAGACTTGTTAAGCTTGAAGTGCTCACGAGACAAATTTAAGATTTATTAGCTCTACTGCAGGGTTATTATTAAATTCATGACCAAAGCTCTCTTTTCTCTGTCTTGGCTTAATCCCCAATTAAGCAATTCTAGGATCACCTTATTTTTGCAGTAAATTTTACTGAGCTTAAACGTTTTTATGATTGCATAGTTACTTTGATTTTAAATTGTGATCATATGAGATTTAAAAATAAACTATGTATATGTATTTAATGTACATTAAAATATTAGTTTCTGTCCTTTTTATATGCTTGCAATGTATTAGAGATAAAATAATGACCCATTCTGGAAAAGATAAAATACAACAATAATCATTTTATAAACTAAAAGCCATGAGAATAAAAACTTTAGAAATTTTCTTCCTTTGATATCCAGCTGCATTCCCCTCTTCTGGGATAGATATTTCTGCCAACTAAGTGGGCACATTGCACTTATTTTTGCTTAAAATCTTCCTTTTACCTGATATGTTTCCTGTGCCTTTCACTGCAAAAGGATCACTCAATCTTTAATATACACTTTAGGCCTAACTTAGTGTACTATATTTTTTATCATGCAACCTATCATGTGATCAAACTTTACAAAATGTGTTCTTGGATTACTTCCTATGTGTTATGTTTAACTGAGTACACTTTAAATTACTTGGGGACTTTGGAGACATTTTATATTTCTTCTTCATCTCTCACGTGTCTAGCACAGTGCTACATTTACAGTTGGTGTTTCACAAATGCAACAAATTGAAATGCAGATTTGTAAAAGAGTTTTATCAATCTAGAGTTTTTGAGGAGTAATATGAACTTCTAGGCATTCGCACCAATTATATTTCTAATGGAGATAAGAAAGATGACAAGTTAGCAGAAGAGTTGATGAGAGAGTAGAGGTGGCATAAATGTAGTTGAATTCTTTTCAGACTGTACCAATCAATAAGGATGAATTTCTAACTCATTCAGAAATAAAAGAATTAGGTTTCATAGGACTAAATTCCACAGACCTAAGTTCACCTCTTCTTTTTCTCGTCATAGCAACATTTTCGATAAAAGTTGTGACCCAAACATGAAAACATTGAAAAAAAACTTGTTCTAAACCTGATTAAGAATTTTACAGAAGTTTTAAGCATGAAAAATCTTTGGTGTTTCCTAGTGATGGATACAATAAAAGTTTGAGGTATCCAAAATTATATCCCTAATATAATGCTGTCCCTGGCTGGGCCTACTTAGCTGAGAAACTATTCATTCTGTGTGTATTGGAACTTTGGGAGTGGTGTTGTGATTTCAGGATATGAGGGCATCATTTATCTGTGACTTATTAAATGCAGCCCTCATAGTTTGAAAGAGTAAAGAAATTGTTTATATTTTATGGAACAAATGCACTTATCCTGAAAGAGCTATTCAGTTAAAAAAAAAAAAACATATCCTTTAGAATTCCAAAGAATCCACACCACACCGGCAATTACCAATAACCTTCAAATACCTCCACTGTAATCTCCTTTGGGGCTACCGGCCACTTGTGTTCAAATTTTTCTTTCACAGTTTGCTCCGTGTTAGCAGTTGGATTTGCATTCTCAACACGCACTCCATGGCTTGGCTTACCCACCAGATTTTGAACAGATTTTACCATATTCTTTAAATCCTCTGGGTAAGGAGTTGGATATCGTTTTAGGTTTATTTCAACCTAGAAGTTTATAAAAAGAAATTTAACACAAAAGGAACTTCAGCAAGCATGCCATTCACAAAGCTGTGCCATTTCACTAGCAGTAGAAGAACCAAATGCAATACAGTGAGTGCTGAGCTGGTGGGGCGACCGAGACAGAGTAGAACAGTGCGTTCTCCTCCTGGCGGCCTCAGGGACTTCTCCCCACTCCTCCTACTCTCCCAGCTGATAAACGGTGTCTGGGCTATGTCTTATCTTTAGAGCTACCTTTTAGATGTCTGAAATAGTAGTAGGCCTAACACTGAAGTGATTGGTAATCTCTGAAAAACATAATCAAGTTATTATTTGCAATGTTCATAGTCCAGAGACTCTTCACTTCCCTGCCTTAATTATTTGTAAGTAATAATTTTGATATTAAGAGTATCATTAGAATTCCAATACAGGCAATGGGAGGAGACCTCCCCAAAGATTTACAAGTAGAGCTGTGTATTGAAAAAGTGGAAAGTTTATAACTTCTGCCCAAATAGATAGTTAGCAGGCTATATCAAAAGGCAGAATAGCTGATTCTTGATAAAACCTAAGGAAAAAAAATGCTTTGGGGCGGATTTTATATTTATTTTTTATCCTAATAAAGTAATGTCTTCTTGGAAAACATCTTTCAATAAAGCGGAATGAAGAGTGAGACTGTTATCTAATATATTTTAGGCGAACATATACATTTTAACTTATAGTTATATAGGTATTTATTTCCACTTATGAATTTTATGTTAGGGTATCAATCTGATTTCAGGAATACATATTAATGACTACTTTAAAGAATGAATTGATTCCATACAGAGTATCCTACTATCAGAACACTTATTATTATGTATTTAAAATAGAATAAGTAGAAGTTGTTCATGTTGCTAGAAAGAGGTCGGAGAAAAATAATAGGTAGATTTACTTCGCCTGGCTTGTTCCAATAGTCATGACTTTTTGAATCTGAGCAGAATCAACTCGACAGAATGGGATGGCTCATGCGACTGCGGTGAGCGCGCGTCTGTGGAAGTGTGTGTGTGAGGGTGGGGTGCGAGGAGAGAAGGCGGAAGAGAGAATGGGAAAGAAGGAAAGGCGGGAGGGGGAGGGGCACCCAGTGCCCACCCCCACCCCTATGCAGCTGATGGTGTGAGAGTCTGTGACTGGGAGAGGCCTGAGCGTCATGCACAGGAACTCAAACGCTTTTGCTCATCTGCAGTTTTAACAAATCCACCAACTGTGTTATTCTTAAGATTTTGTCTTCCCTACCCTTTTTCCTAATCGAACAGTAGGGTTGGACTTCACTAGATGATTTCTAACACTGCTCTTTGTATTAAAAATGCATAATTACTTATCTAATACATATTTGGAAAGGAACTAAAAATACCAATTAATATTACTAGGTAAGTGTTATAAAAGGCATTTAAACCTTTTTAATTTCCAAATAACTAAGAATAAAACTAATAATATACAGAAATAAAGCTCTAATAACACCGGACAAGCCTTTATAGAACAAGAAGTATAAGTTACTCGATTGTAATATTAATGCATCCCAGTGTACTAAGTTTGTAAAGCATTCTTAAACACAAAACAGTGATATCCATGCTGGGCAAAGTGCATTGGAATCCATGCACACGAGGGTCTGCCGTTTAAATTGGCATTGGAAGTATTATGAGCTAAATCTAATTTTAAGTTATAATGTTGAACTTGCTTAAATGCACTTGACATCAAAAGGCTAAAAGTCAAGAAACTACATTAAAAAATAAATTGCAGAATAGTAGGACTATCATGCCAATTTAGAATATCCTCTTATTTTTAATAACCAGTGGTATATGAAATAAAGTAGTGCATTAAATTAAAATTCTGCACAACTAAAAATCTTCAACACTAAAATTACAGTTAGAAATTGAATCAAAGGTAATAGAAATGTGAAATGCTCTTTCTTAATTAAATTAAATACTTGAATGCATAATGTAATCCATTTTTTATAGATTTTCCAACCCATTTGACACAATTAGATGACTGTTTGCTAATGTTTCCTGGTTATTTTACAAGCAAGCTAATGTGACATTTGGCCATATCTCCAGAATATGTTTGGGTATTTTCTTTTCATAAAAATATTTAAATCTAGAAACAGATTTATCACTTTTACATGTGTCTTTCAAAGCCGTGTGAGTAGCCCCATTTATGTATTCATGGAGCCATTTTATGCCTATCTTTTTCTGTAACAAGCCTTTCCCCAAACTGTGGGAACTCCAGGCCTCATAAAACTTTGATTCATTTTACCTAGAAAATGAACTCCTTGCTTCTGATTTACTGGGCTCCTTGTGAAGCTCACTGAACTTGGAGTCAGGGTGTGTGAATTCGAGCCCATAGTTACCCCCAGCTCACTGCTAGCTGCTAACTTCGTGTCCATGTACTCGTGTAAAGTGAGAATATTAACACTCTTCCCACATGCTTGGGTTAATTTCAAGCTAAATGAGATAAATGCAAAGGTCCTTTGAAAATCTGTAAATTTCATGCAGAGGTTAAATATTTCTAATATAGATTTTACTTAGGTATTTAAAAAAATCTGAACTCCTTTGGTAATCTAGACCCTATACCAGATGTCTAATAATTATATTGTACTTGACTAAATCTTTTTTTTGTATTGGAAGTAGCAAGTTATCATTTATTCAGTAGCTATCATATGCCAGGCATCAAGCCGAATGTTTTAGAGTGATATTTAATTTATTATTAATTATTTACATAATATATGGCACTATTTATAATAGATCCTATAGGTTTAAATATACATTACTATTTGCATACTAAATAATAAATGGTTACTAATTATTATAGGTGAATCATTAGTTTGTAATTACAACTTATTTAAATTTCATAAATGACTACAACAGCTATTCACACTTCACAGAAAGAAAACTGGAGCTTACACAATATAAGTCCCTCATCTAAGGTCAGATTCAAACTGGGTCTTTCTGACTTCATGGTTTTTGGTTGACCAGTGTTATTTGTAGGTGTAGAACATATTGGTGTAATCTTGAAAAAGAAATACTGTAAGTCTACAATGTAGAGCTTAAATTTAAAGAGATAATTTCAGTTAAAATTATAGCTAAGTAACTATTTTATAAATTCTTTTGAGATTAAGCTCTAACGTTTGTTTTGTTTTAAGGTCTGCACAAGCATATTTAATGCTCTTTCTTAGACTGTGTTGCTTTTCTACTTTTCAACTCATGCATGCAGAATTTGAGAAAGGAATAAAGTTACATTAATAGCTCAGTAATTCTCAAATATAAAGGCAGTCTCTTTATATTCCTAACTATAAATAAGGTTAGAAATATCCCCTTATTCTAATGTAGCATGAAAAGATGTAAACTCAGCTTTTATATACTTAGCTGGAAAAGTCTATCAATTATATTCTTATAAAAGTTTTGCATTTTATCACTCACTATAAAGTATTTGCTCATTCACAAAAACATTTTATTAATATGCAAGATTTTTACTAAAATATTTTAACTTTGGAAGACAGAAATGTTTCACAACAGTCTACACATCTCAGATCTAAATAAAGTACAGTAAATGCAAAGAGCAGCTACATGATGTTGGAGGCCCCCAAACATTTAGCACTGAAGGAGAATTACTGCATATTGATAGCTTGGGCATTTGGAAATGATATCTTGAATTCACATGGAACTGTTTCTCATATATTATATTATACCCACATAATATAATATATTTTGCATAGTGATTAAATTCTCATTTGATCTGATTGTCAATTCCAGTAAGAGAAATAGTAGTGCTTTTTGATCACTGATAATTAAATACTACTTTATTCTCAGAATTAATTGGAATGTTTTACAAAGAGAGAAAACTCAGAGCAGTGGTAGTTAGGAAGATACAGGCTCGGCTTGTCTTATATTGTAGGAAGAATATAAGACAGAATAAGAATCTAGTCCATTACATGTGGATAGTAAAGTTTACCAAACGTGGTGTGTTCTTTTGTATTCCATTAAGATGTATTTTTCCTCCCTTTAACCTCAGAAACGCCCAACCCACTGAGACAAGGAAGCCCTTATTTGCTACAACTCCCAACCCAGTCTTCTCTTATAGGAATTCATATCATCTGCATTGTCAAATTAAAGGAAATTGATGCTTTAACAGATTTCTATCTTTGTGCTCAAAGCCTGCTCTCGGCAAATCTCAATTTAGACCCATGCTATTTTAAGAATGAATTTTAGCTACTTAAACTCCCATAGATTTGATGATATAAAAAGTGTAACGTGTGCAAGGGAAAGACAATTTAGACTGTGCCAATGGTATCATCAACATTTTGCCCAACTATTGGTATTCCCACACTTTAAAGAAAAAAATCTTTAACGATATAAGAAATATAAATAAAAATGCAGCCCCCCACTGAAACACCATGCCAGATATCCCACCAATTGGCACCTCACATCAGAGCTCCCTCCCCTCTGCCTCGGTCCTTCCCACCCTACTGCCAATGTCAATAAGCAAAAAATTTACTTTAGGGTCCAACATTGGCAACGTGAAGGTTGCTGTGCAATCAGCATTGCTTACCCCCAATCATGCAGAACATACCCCATAAACCACTGTTCCAAAGTTGCCTCTACATGGGGGATTCTCCTTCCCCAAACACCTAGGCCTACCTGTCTGCCACTTAGAGAGGGTAGAGTGGTGGACTGCGCTGCCACTGGTAATGGAGTACACATACTCCTTTCCTGCTGGAGACCACTTATACAACCCCATGCCAGCTGTGGGTCATTCTGGGGGACGGGCATATCTTGGATCTGCTGATCACACCTGGCCCATGGTGTGCAGCAATCGCCAGACAGTCTGGCAGGTTGGAGAGTAATCCCACGCTGGCCCCTTTCCCAGGGGGCTTGGCAGGAGAGACCCTGTAGGAGAAGGAATCTCCATTTTCTGGGAGAAAGAGGAGCACTGTAGCAATACTTTCACTTTATTACTTTTCTATGCTTGCTTTTGTTGCTTTCATTCTGGGTAATGCATTTAAAACAGCTACCATTAAGATTAGCTTTAAATCCATGTAGTAAATCAGCACCAATATCGATGGAAGCTGCAGGGTCACAGCTTCTTCACACCGCACGGCACTCATTCTGCGTACTCTCTAAGTAGGGCATTATACTCTAGTCCATTTGAACGTGGATGGCACAGGCCACTGGTTCCGTTTTGGATTTCAGGTAAATTCAGGGTAAAGTGGAGCTAAATTTAACATACATGTAATGAACCAGAGAAGTGTTATTAATTTAGTGTAAGATTTCAATATATTCCATTCATCATATTTCCATGATGACTTATTTAGAAGTTTGTTTGTGCTCTAATTTGTCCAATGGCCAACGGCATTGGAAATATTCAAATTAGTCAAAGTCAAGTAGCTTGAGATTTTGGAAAAACATACTGTTTTACCAAAATATGAATAAACCAAATGCAAGTAAATATCAAGAAAAGACCTTCTAAAGTATAATGATCCTACTCTGATTATCAACAAACCTAATCACATGACACACAAACAGGGCTTCTAAATAATTGTATTTACTATATTCTGTTTTCATTGACACATATACCAGAGCATGTTGAATGCATTGTTCTTCGAATCATTTTTGTACATGTTTTGTTTAAGAAAAAGCATGTAGTTTTTGGCAATTCAACGAAATATAAAAATGAATCAATGGTCCAATATAGAATACATCATCTATTAGCTCAAGATTTAACAAGTGAAATCCTTCAAAGAGGAACTGAAATATTCCAAAGTTTGGTTGGTTAGTTGTTTAGTTTAGCATAATTTTTTCCCTAAGCAATCACAAATTTAAGAAAAAAGAAGGTCTTTGGGTGCAGATGGCACTAACCAACCATTCAGAAACACTGTTTGAATCCCAAATCTTTAATAGAAATAGTCATTTTGGATTTGGGAATCCATTTTGGGTCCTCTGCAATAATATAAGTAGGTATTGTTGGTAAATGTTCAATTACCTTACTAATTCTAGTAAGGTTCTAGAAATAATGGTTTAGAAATAACATTTAGAAAATAGGGGAGAGAGGGGACATAGAACACATCACACAATCTACATTATTCATAGGATGCATATACAAGTACTTAGGTAATTAGTGACTAAGAATGAGGGCTGTTAGTATTCACAATGGAAAAAATACACAAATAATATAAAAAAATTAATGAGAGATTCAAGATGTTACTATGACAATAACATGAAAACCAGGTGTTAATAAAATCTGTATCAATTCTGATGGTAGTTGAAAATTTAAATAAAAGAAAAAAGAGAGATTTTAAAAATTCATCTGTGTTACATGATTTAGATTAATGCCAATACAGTATGTTTAAAAATACTCTTTGGTGTAAAGGAAACAATTAGAACTATTTTCCTTATGGGACACTGTCCGTCAGTAGAAATTTACTTGAACACTTGTCCTCACTTTTAAGAAAACTCATAGATTCTTCTCAGGGGTCAAAGAGACAAAAAGTTTCAGAGACTTAGCACCACTGTACCGTGGTGACCAGTCAGCTCTTTGGTAATGTGTGCTTTGGCATCAGTGGGCGTAATGCTTGCTTAGTAGTTAACAGCAAACCCCTGTTATGCCAGAGAGGAAACAAAGCACCTGGCAGAACAAGTCCACTGCTCAGACTTCATTTCTTTTTGGTTTCCCTCAGCTTGAATCTCTCTCATGTTGTGTTCGGTGGAAGGGGAGGCAGTCGGGACTGGGACCTTGCTGAGATTCTGGAGCACACCAGGGCTTCTTATACTACCAGCCTGCTGCAAAGAAAGGGGCCAGGAGACCGCATGGACCTGACCTTTTGGCAGAGCTGACTCAACTTAACGCAAATCTATTTGAATAATAACTCTGGGCCAACCAAAAGAACAAGGGAAGAAACAAAGAAACAGAAGCTAAAAAGTTCACCTTAACTTTCCCAGCGTTTTCGTCGTCTTCTTTTTTTTCCTCAAATTCAAAGGCAACGGTCATGCGTTGTTGTCTCTGCTCTTCCCACAGCGTAGGATTGAAGCTGTCACTGTCTGACTGGAAATCTACAGTTGGATTCCAAAGTGTTACTGCTAGTTTATTTGCTTATTTATCTTTAAACACAGAGTGTTACCCATAGAGCTTAATAAACTATGCAAAAAGCTGGGGCTGGGTACTACAAACAAATACAAAAATAAAGACAGTAGAGGAGAAAGAGAAAGAGGGAAGGAGAGGAAATGAGAAAGAAAGAAGGGAAGAATGACCAAAGGGGTACCATCCTCTTGCTATTTATTACAGCATCTCATCCTTTTAACATCTTAACTCAAATTTGTGTTTTGTAAGTCAGACAAAGGATCTGGTAAGGTTTTTAATGCCAGAAGTGGAATTCCCATTGGATAATAAAACAGCGCAGAGAGCTACACAAAGTACTTTCTCACAGTCACCTAACGGCAGTGCTAATATCTTCCTGATTTTATTAATGAGGGAACTATAGCTGAGCCTTCCAACACTTGCTCGAAGTCATGCAGCTTTTCTGGGGGTAACGCAGGAATCTATTCCATGTCTCCATGATTGCAGAGCCCCCATGTGGAGCCATTAAACCCTCATTCGGTTTATTTTCTAAAAAATAAATGCTACTATATAGTATGTTGCTTATGGAATGAAGTACCCTTGGTTGCAACTTTTTTTGTTCATATTTTGGGGCTTGTGTGTGCATGTGTGCAGTGGAGGGGAGCTTGCTTTTATGGTAGAGAATGAGTAGAAAATTTAGTTTTTGGGATTTCATTTAGCTTAGATGTGTCTGAAATGAATAGGGAAAATGGCTTATAAATCTTTAACTGACATCAAAATGTTAGCTAATGGTAATATTTTCTTACCAATGTAATTGTGAAGATTACATGAAAACACAATAAAAGTATTTAGTTTGGGCTAAATTCTTTCTCAAAAGACAGCCTGTGTGGTATTTTTTTTTAGTGTAAGGGATTCTGAAAATTCATTAATTGTATTCTTGCCTGACGAACCAGAAAGGCGACTTGCTTGAAGTTCAGGAAAAATTTTAATTAGCAACTTTTCTTTCCTCAAAGGAAATGCAAAAACAAACAAGCAAACCAAAAACTAAGCAGGCAAATGTAAATTCTTTCACAAGATGTCTTATTTGATTATATCTATCTCACACCCTGGAAAAAAGGGACTTAATCTGTGAGACTCAATCTCAGAAATGACCATGAATCTGAAACACTTTTCATTCTTCCCTACATCCTGTGAAAATGAAATATTTTGATAGTCTAGTGCTATTAAAATGAAAACACATATGAGTAAAGCTACGTGAATGACACACAGTTCTTTCTTAAGATTTCTTATATTAGTAAACTTGGTGGGTTTTCTTTCGTAAATTCAAAAGATCAATTTTATTGACGTCTGAAAAATATACATGAAAACAACCTCTCCTCTTGCCACTTCTGTGAGTCAAAATTAGAATAAAGATATCGTAAAATATCTCTAAGTGATTCACTTATATTTGGAAGTCAAAGTTGTTTTTATAATTATCCCTGAAAATAAGAAATGCTCAAGCAAATGGTTAATTTCACAAACTGAACTCATCGAGGTCAGCTGGAAGGACCTTATCCACGACTAGAGCAAAGTGGGTTTGTTCTTCCAAGAATTCCTTGGATCTATGACCAGAAAGTGCCAGCTGGAGCAGGCTTGGGCTAAGCAGCTTGGGCTGAGTTTCCAGCGGCAGCAGAGGACAAACCTCCTGGAAAGTTTTTATGAGCAATGTGGCCACAGGAGAGAAGACTGAAATATTAAGAAAGGTTTAGGTTTTTAAAAAAGGATTTCTATCATAGTTGACATTGTTCAGGGAAATTCAATGTGAAAATGAAGAGATGGTCGACATTTTTAACTCAGCATGAAACAATCTGGGGCTCAAGATCACTGGACTGAACGTTTCAGCTGTGGGAAGGCTGTGAGCGAACACGGGTCTGACCCGCTGAGCTTTCCCTGGGCCCTGATTGCTCTCACCTCGCTGTGGTTGGCTGGGTATCATTTGCCCACTAGTCCTGGGTGGTGCAATCCAATGAGGAAAGAAGCTGCTTCCAAATGTCAACATCATTTTTGTGTAAGTTATAAAGAAGAAGCATTTTGTTTCTGGAACCTTACTTAAAATATGACAGTGCAGAGACTCCTGCTTAAACTCCCCAATGATATATGTGAGTGGCGTCATTATCTTTGCGGACTCCTCTGTGACTCCGCACTGCTGAACAGAGGTCAGGACACCACTGTTCTTTTCATCCCTACTCATTAGAAGGATGGAAGAAATTTCTACTGGCAATTTACCTTCATCACCACGAGGTTGCTGGGGAAACATGTAGTTAGTCAATACCCTCTGCTTCGTTTCCGGATGGGCTTCTGTTTGTAAAGGGATAAGGGCTTTGGACTGGAAGCCAAGAACAGAAATTAGATGAATACAATCGCAAATATGAAGACTATCAGTGTTAGACAAGTTAATGACTAGCAGATAGTCTGACCTCACCGAGATGAATGAACTATTAAGAGAAAAATGAGTGAAAAAATGGAGTACGAAAGTGTAACAGAAAAGAAGATCACAGTTGAGGAATATTTTCGAATTCTAAGACTTTCATAACGAGGTTTCCGTCTTCTGTATTGTACCCATGTAAAAAGAACTTACCAAAACCTATTCAACTGAGCAATGCCAGTTTTGATTCTGATGAGAAAGCATGTGAAACTGTTTCAGTTTAAGTTAGCTTTTCCAACGATTCCACATGCCTATTCATTTTCATGGGCTGTTGCCTCAGAAAGACAAATGGAATTTGCTATCAAATTCATACTATGCAAGATCATTTATGAGTTTAGGATTAAACATAAACATTTATTAAAGAGATTTTTGGAAGAGAAGACAAGGTTCACATGCTGACAAGCAATTATACAAGTATCTATCGTAATATACTTATGGTCATATTTCATTCCCTGTTATTAATTTGATTTCAGGAATACTACATGTGAAGTGCTTTTAGAATTTGTATATTATGAGCTAGAAATATATTGGAAATGATCATAGTATCTAATGTATGAAAAATCTGCTTATCTCATGACACTTATTAATCAGAGTGAAGCCAAAATGGAATTTGGAATATCAGCTTGTCTCATGAAATTTAGTCTAAAACACATTAAATCAGTGTTTAAAAATAAAAGTTAAATGGTGCAGTCATTGTTCTGTTCGTCTTCTCACAAGAATAATAAATCATGATAATAAAGAATGGTTTTTTAACAATGCAAGACTGTAGAAGAGATTATTCCACTAAGTATAGTCACATGGATTCCAGAAATTATTTATAATGACATATTGATATTGTGAAAAATCTTTAGTTTATTGATAAGATTTGAATTACAATCTAAGTTTTTAGTCAGTTGATGGAAATATTGCAATGACTAGAAAATCAAACTAGTTTCAAGTTTACATTTTGGAGAAGTCATTTTTAATTTTCACAAAAGTAGCCCAATAGCCATAAATATGAACAATTCATTTAGTAGTAATGCTATCGTTATACTCAAAATAATGATAAACTAAATTCACGATGGATTGTTTTCATTTGATCATTCATATTTTTAAATTTTAGAAACAAAAAAAAGAGAACTGATGAACTATGTCAAAATCACACATTGTCAATTCTTTTGGTGGCAGATCAGATGTCTCCAATTATTTCCTAATATCTTCCATGTAATAAAATTATTCATTAGTACTCAATTACTGATTCAATTATAATCTATTTCCATGAGTATAGAAAATAATATCAAAACAGAAAATACTGATAATAGTTGCTAAAAGATATCAGAAAAATCTCTGGAATAAAGTTTAAGTATTAAGTTGATTATAATTAAAAGCACAACAAGAAAAAAGAACATAGCAGATAGTAATTCGCCCTGGTGGGGATTGCGGTAATGGTTTTTGTTCTTTACCTTCAGAGATATAATTAAAGTCCATCCTCTCAGGACATATGTGTCCCATCAGAGGTGAAAAAACTATGAAAATGATTTCTGATGAAAAAGTAGACATTAAATGTAAATATTTTAAGGGGGTAGAGATTATAGAACTGTTTTGTCTACAACAATGCTTAAACTGGTAGCTTTACAAAAGTACTGCTTCCATGGGCTAAAAATCTGTGTTTTGTAACAGTTGTCAATAAAATCTGTTGGGAAAGAGTCAGTAATTCAAAGTTTCAAATACGATGGTTCATCTTAATAAACAAAAATCTACCAGACAAGGTTTTTTTTTTTTTTTTTTTATTACCTGATTGTCAGAAAGCCACAATGCTGCAAGCTCTTTAAGTTTGGTAAATGAGAATGGTAAATTCTTCAATCTGCAAAGATAAGAAAATTCTAATAGCATAGATGAAGATTTATCTAGTTCATTTCTAAGAATTATTTAAAATACTCTATTGTGTTGATGCAAGTTTTCTCTCTTCTCTTTTTTTCACTGAACAACCTGAACAATCTTGAAAAAATGAAAATCTTTGTAACTGTTCAGATGCTTCCCCTGGCTATTGGGAATACTCTCCATAGCACGTTTCACCTGCACAAACCCTACACATTCGTTAGCTCTCAGTTTAAATGTCATTTTTTCAAAGAGACTTTTCCTAACTTCTCATTTAAACTACTTTCCTCAATCTAGTCTCAAAGTACCTCGCGTTTTCCTCCATGGAGCATACAACAGTATTTGTCATTTATTTTTGTGATTATTTGGTGATTGTCTGCTATTCTCACAAAACTAAATTCCATGAGGGGAAGGGGGTCAGTCCATCTTAATGCTAAGTAAATTACAGTCCTCAACGGTATGCTGACCTCCAGAAAGTCCACTTGCTCTTTTACTGTTTGTAAAACATATAGTAGATATTCAAAGAAGGAATCTTTAAAGTTAGCATTTTGGAGATGTGAAGTTTGGTCTCAGCCTTGCTACTCAAACAAAATTATGTATTTAGCTTTGGTTTTAGTATTTGGGGGATCACTTGCCAAATGTCTACCACAGTATACTATTTGATATCCATGAAACCATGATCAACAAATTGTGACCCACAACTTACCAGCATAGATAATCAGCACAGTGAGTAGTATAAACAAACATGCGAGGGAAATTCATTGTTAATTTCTCCATGTTCACTTTTGAACAGAGAGAAATATTTTTGCTATAGGTTGGAATGAAAATTTCCTTAGGTCTTTGTATATTTGAATCCTAACTGATAAGAGTATTTTGATAATGGTAGGGAAAATGTTACAAGAATTAATGAATTAATTCTATGTGCAAAAGCAGCTACATGCTTTCAAATAGTTAATAAATATAAAAAGAAATTAACAGCCAGTACAAGTATTGATTGTGTGTTTGATAGATAATTTTAGGAAGAACATAACATCCTTTCTGAACTAATAAATATTTGTAAAACATAAATAAGACTACAAAGACTAAAAGAAATTAAATTACATTCCAATTTTTTTTGTAGAATTACAACTTGACTTTAAACCAAATTATCCATAAATGTTGTTTCTAATTTTTAGTTACTTAAATTCAATTACATGAGAAATGAGTGAAGTGAATGCTATTATGGGTGACATTTTTTCACATTATATAAGAATACATTTGATGCAGAAAGTCAATTTTGCTGCATCTAAATTATATGAGGGGAAAACTCCAAAATCATGCACAACAACATTCACAATAAATCACTAGTCATAAAAGCAGAACATGAGGAAAAGAAAGAGAGTATTAGAGAGGGATAAAGGGTTTTATTTTCCTGGCTCTTTAAGTGACCTCCACCAAATGTCCTATATTTTGTACCATAAATGTGGACTATATTGCACAAACAACTGTCAGCACAGTAAGTATATGACATATTAAAATGTAACATCAAACCTTAAAAAGTCTATTACATTTATTAAAAAATTGCACTCAGATAATTTTTTTTTTATTTCAGCTTCTCTTCTAGCAGCTCATTGTCTAATGGTAATGGTTAACCTTGGCTTCTTTTCTAATTGATTATTGATTTTTACCTCTGATTAATTGAGTCACCAATTAAAAATATTAAGTTGGCTTCATTCTATCTTCTAGTCACTGTAATAAAGGATAAATTAAGCATATACTTTTGGCATGATGAAATAGTTAAAAGTCCTTTTTTTGTCAGATCCTCAATATCTTATTTATATATTTTGCCTTAAAACTTAGCACTGTGTCTGGCCCATGGTAGGTGCTCAAGTCTGCTATATTTGTTGAGTAAGTAACTCCAAAGCATTAACAGTCCTTCTAATTATGGACCAGTTGTAATATTTGGTAAGCATATTTTCAATACAGTCATGCATGCTACTGATGAAAAAGTTGGGAGGCCAAGAATTTAGGAGAGAAATTCTAGAGCCCATAGTGACAACTCCCTCTCCAAGTTAGCAATACCAGCTCCACTAGGGATTGCAATTGAATCGCATAGGAATACATCTGCTTATGACATCTTCATGACTGGATGCAAAGAATTGGAAAAAAATATCCTGTTGAAAGTCAGACACAATGTTCAGTAAGTACGTTTCCCTCATTTTTCAGTCTTCTATCCTCATCAGAAGAGGAAAGGATATTGGTAGGACACACAGAGCTTTGGTACTTCCTTGCCACCCCAAATTTATAAATAAAATCCCAAAGTTATTAATAAAAAAGTTTTATTCTCTTTATGTGGCAATAGCAAGGAAATACTCAAGAGAATGGGTTTTGAAATTCACAAAACTCTTTCCTTAAATAAGCTATAAACAAATGAGAATTTCCCTGCTTATCCTGAAACTTCCATGAGTATTCGTCACATTTTGTAACAGCTCAGCCTTGACAGCTGTGTGAGTTCCTCACACATCGTTTGTCTGATGAAGACTTACTGGGCAGACTGAGTTCATGTGCTCCGTTCTGCAATCACATTATCAATTTAGTTATTTCTAGTCAATGTCTGCTTTTTCCTTTTCCTTTTTTTTTTTTTTTTGGTAGTGGGGATCGAACTCACGACCTCATGCTTATCAGGCAGGCGCTGTGCCGCTGAGCTATGTCCCCGACCGCTCCTTTTTCTATTTGAGGATTCTTGTCATTTATACAGAAGGCGGAAATGAAGAGTTACAGATTTTCCCTTTCTTTTCTTGCCCACCTACCAATAGGACAGTTTTGTCACAAGTAGAAGGCCTATTCTATTTTTATTTACCACATTTGGCACATAAGTAGGTAGCTATTCGGTTGTACTTACTGTAATATTCAAACTTTATGACCTTTGAGTAATACCTTACTAGCGATATTCTTGCCAGCACTATGGTGGGGTCAAAATATACATATCATCCAGGAGATTTGTTGGAATAAATATGTGAAAGCACAAGTATGTGCACAATATGTATATGTGAATCTTCTTGTACTTATTAGTATACTTGTACTTATTAGTATACTTTGCTAATCAGAAACTAGTTTTCACAGTTTTTTACTAAAATTATTTCCCCATAGAAATAATTGTAGTAAATAGTTTTCATAGAACTATGCTTCCTACATATTGGAAGGGTTTTGGTATCTAAGTTTGTGTTATTATATATATTACAGTTATATACATTTAATGCATGAGGCAGTATGATTTTAATATAATCAAATAGCAAAAATTAGAAAGATTTACTTTGAAAATAATTTACTCTGCATTCTCTAGAGAAAGCATGTATATTTGGATTCCGTATGCCTCATATGATAAAGAAATGTTTCCAAAATCATAGACAGCAGCAATAACTTGATGACAGTAGATGACCAATACACAATTATGAAATGTTGCAAAAATACCTGTTATCACTCAAATTTAAAACTCTCAGTTTCTGCATCTGTCCAATTTCTTCAGGAAGGAACTCCAGCTTGTTGGAGCGGAGAGACATCACTGTTACATTCTTGCAGCTTCCAATCTATGGGTAGTCAAAAGGATAAAATACATCAAGAATCACAGTAATATGCCATTTTACATAATTTTTAAAACTTATAAACCATTTTAATCAACTCAGCCTTCTTTTTTTACCTTCAAGTCTCTTTTAAAATGTGTATTGTCTTATCACTTCTTGGCTTTTTGGCTAAAATCAAGTGTAATATATGTATTGTCTGATTTCTATAATCTTGCTTTTTAAAATATGTGTGTACTTTTAGATAGTAAGGCAATAGATACCTCATTTTCTTTTATATATTAAGAAGGAAGCATTTTCTTACCAATTTTAGTAGTAAAACACTTGCTGACACAATTGGTTTCATAAATCACAGTTTTTCTACCTAAGTGAGTACTAATCTATCCATTTATAATAGAAGAGTACACATGTTCATAAAATGAAATATTGACAGTTTCTTGGCAAAGCTAATTTTTCCTCACATTACAATGGTATTTGCCATTTTTATTCATAACTTTTGGCTCCAAAATAATGATATATTGATCATTATTCCATCATTATGGAAGTGGTTAGTAGAAAATATTAAATTGAAAATATATTTCATGCTTTTTTTCTTAACATCAGTAAATGAAATCCAATTTAGAGACAAAAATTACCAGAATCTCTGGGTGGGTCTAAGGTTAAAATAGTACTACTATAATGCAATATGAAACCTTACAAATGTATTTACAACACAAAGCTCTTTGTGCTTCAGTAATAGAAGTGTAATCATCTCAAAATGTTATTTATAATTGTTTTTAAATTAAATGCTATAAAATTTTATTCCTTTAGCGTTGATTAACATAATCTTTCATTGTTATTCTTTGCATGCAATTTTCTGGGTTAAATATTAGAATTTGTCACTTGTCTTTTAAAATAGAATAATTTACCCACATGCATACAGGCGCACCCCCCCAACAACCCCTCCACGAATGTTTATACAGACAGGGAGACAGTGGGCTCCACTGCTACTACATCTGTTAAGATTTCACTTCAAAACAGTTTCCTTAAGAGTTAATTGATAGAAGACAAGTTTATTCCTCACTTCTCTGGGCAGTTCTGGAAGGAAATTCTCATCAACCGCTAATGTTCGAAGACTATGAAGGTAGCCAATAGTGGAAGGCAGAGACTCCAGCTCATTACAGCTACAGTCAAACTCTTCTAATAAAGATAAACTGAAAAATTAAACACACTAGTTAGATATTCCGAAAGGTTAGATGGCAACACAAAAAAAAAAAGTTTTGAAAAATGCTCACATTCAATTTCATCAATGAAAGTTATTCATCTGGGCCTGCACAATATTATACTAATTAATTTTTTATCAGTTCAGCCCAGTGGTTTCATATCATCATAAAAATGCTTTAACATAGCAAAATAATATGGTTAATTCTTTACCTGTCTTAATTCAACCATCATTTAACGAACCATTGAAAATGACAGAAATGGTTTTTCTCGTTTGCGCATTTATAAATCAGGAGCCATTTAGAGTCAGATTCAAGCATATAACCTTACACCAAGTCCCTGAAAGTGGCATGGCATTGGTAGAAGGACTGGCTCAAGGAAGATGAAGAGGAAAAGACAAAACCAAAATACTAATGAAGTGCTAGATATCTTCCTAAGCACTTTAGAGATCCAAAGAAGAAAATACTAATTTCTTACTTTTCACAACTCTATAAAATATCTACTATTTAAACATCCATTTTGTGGGTAAGAAAATTGAGTTTGACAGAGGCTAAGTGACTTGCCCAAAGCCACCCAAAATAGCGAAGCTGGGGCTGAAATGCAGACGATGTGACCTGATGATCTGACCCTGAGTCTCAACCAGCAGGTCTGTCGTGGAAGCTGGGGACCAGGGCACATCTCAGTTTGGGGGTGTCTTTTGTTTGGTGTACGATGTATCATAAAAAGTAGTAAATTTTACCTCATGACCTAGATTCTTGGCGCCTTTTTCAAATCTGGCAACCCTGGGCTGCAGTCTTTCATGACAAGTAAGAGAAACGGATAGTAACATGTTTGTCACCCTGCCTGTTCCATACTTAGCCACTTTACTGCAGGTTTACAGAAGGGAACTGCGGTTTTCTGAAGTTTCCACAAGGAAACTATACACCTTGATGTCAGGCTTGAGATAGCTGGAGAACAAACAGACCCTGGCACAGGGTGAACTGGCTGCAATTAAATTGCTATTGGTGGTGTTGTTAATATTATTACACTGTGACTGCCATCAGTATTATATTATTATAATAGGAAGGAGTTCCCAAGGGTGTGGATTCTGCCATTGTAAAGAGAAAAATGATTTAAAGCTAGCTGGAGGAAGGACTGCAGTAAGAGCTCCCTGTTTTTTTGTCTATTGGAACTATCTAGAGTGGATGGAATTTGCTCCCACCATTTAATTAAGAAATTAACATGGAAATCAAGCATAGGAGTTGCAGTGGGGAAAATGGCTTTGCCCCCAGCTCTGTCACTTACTAGATGTATGATCGTGAGTATCAGCAAATAAACCAAGGTGCATCACAGCTGACTCAAAAAACAAAGCAGCTTTCATTTACCTGTCAGGCAAAGGAATACATGAGGGAGGCGATTCCCCAAGCGGTGCTCTGAGGGGAAGGGGAAGCGACAACAGGGTGGGGTGGTGGGTCTCGATGATGACCGACAACATATTTGTAAAGCAGAAAGGGTGGCATTAGTTGACAAGACTGTGTGGTTAGGCAAATCAAGTCCCAGTGTCCGAGGTTAGAGACGTATTTAGTTTGGTTTGATCTGTCTATGCCCCTCCAGGCTGGTGACCCTTACCAGGTTCAGCTGGTTAGAACCAGTTGTGGTGAACACAGTGTTCAACTTTGAGCAATAGCACTAGGCAAATACTGCTGCAGAGACAGTTTTTCCTTTTACAGAGACAAATCATATAACTTCTCCCCAAACCTCAGTATCTGGAGATGTGTAATGAGGATGTAATAATTTCATGAAAAACTTCAGGAACTCATCAAAGTATGTTCAAAGTGAGAGAATTTTGAGGGCGGTTTTTATTGTAATAAATTTTTAAAAATTAAAAGTAAAAAGAACTCCATTCATCTCCTTTCACAAAATACATGTCCAATAAATTTTTCCCTTATTATTGGTGAACTCAACTATATTTGCTTTTTAAATCCACTGAGACCCGCATAGGCAGGGGTGGTCATGTTCCTCGGGTGGCTGGGGATCATAGCTGTGTGACTGTGTGGATATTTGTGGGGACGGAAATCAACATATGCAGCAGACTCACTAATACAGTGTCACTGTGTTCTTAAAAAAGACCCTAGCACTTATACTTGATAAATTTTGTAGAATTGCACAAAGTTTCTACCTATAGCTTGGGGTGATGGACTCAGTGAGTGGTCATAAGCTTGTGACGAATTTTTAATAAAAAAACTGTGATATACACGAAGAAGTTGAAGTCAGAGAAGATGTTCAAGTAATTAAAAACTCAGTTCATTATTTTTTTCTTTCTGTTTGAAGCTGGTCTTGAATCACTGCAAAGTAGTCACTTCGTGCAGTTTTGCCAAGTAAAAGTATCAGTTGTCTTGTTTCACTAAGTAACACCAGTCCCCCAACCACACAGTTCAAGACTCCAGCGACTCAGTATTTTACCGGTGAGGAGCTGCGTCAGGCATAACCATGTGCTCTGCCCACGGGCCACAGTGTGAACAGCAGATGCGCTTCAAGATCAGTGATGGGGCACAGTGATCTGTCACTGATCAGCCATGCACATTTGTCACGAAGCTCCCACCTTGACACCAGTCGACAGACTATAGGCCAAAAAAATTTAACTGCTCGAATTTAACTACTACTACTGGAAAGTGCCCTCAGTCAGCTTAATTCTCTTGGGGGACTTGAATGAAAATTTAACTTCCTGTTTATTACCAAGTACAACTTCATCATTCCAGCCAATGGGACACAGAGTTATTGTACCTTTTCAAACCTTCTATGTTACGCAGACTTTTGAAGACAGTACTCATGCTGCAATTGGTGATCATGCAGTTTCATTGGCTGAGTTCTGGATGAAATATAACATGAAACATCAGAATGAACATATTTGAGCCCATGGCAAGAAGCAACAGCAAATCATATGCATGCTGCCAAGCAGAAACTTTTAGTGCATTGTACAAATAACTCTGCAGGATTCAAACGGGACACAACGGAAGAGATGGCTGGCTGCGGGAGTGTTGATGCTGTGGCTATTAGAGAAGCACAGGTAAGCTGCCAGAGGGACACGGTGAGGGCAAACTTAGGCACAAAATGAGCAAAGTAGTTGGGATACAGTATGAAAATGTTCCACAGTAAGTGACACTGGCAATGAATTCCCCATTAAAGGGACCCTCTGAGACATTTCACTACACCAAACTCATGAAGGATACAATTTTGGAAGCTGATTGAAACTTAAAAACAGGACGGCAATTCAGTGAGGCACAGAGAAGATATTCACTCTGCACTGTAACACTCACAATGAAAAGAAGGCAAAGGGCTAGGGGTATAGCTCAGTGCATAATTGCCTGCCTGGCAAGTGTGAGGTTCTGAGTTCAATTCCTGGTACCAAAAAGAAAAAAAATGCAAGACTAGTCACACTAACCTTGATAAATTTTTACAAAACAAAACAAACTCTTATGCACAATATCCCTAACACCTAAAATCACAATGTACTAGATAAATATTAGCTTATTTGTGCATTCCCCACATATTTATAACCTACAGCAAGAGTGCTTAATGGTACAATGAAAGATTTTAAAGACCTTTTGTAGGACAATCATAATTTTTCCCCTCATCAGTTAAGAATGTTTTGTGCAGTTTCAGGTTGCACGATCTTTCTTTTTCTCATACTAGGAACTGAACCCAGGGTCGAGGGGCTCTTCCCCTGAGCTATATTCCCATTCCATTTTATGTAGTTTGAGATAGGGTCTCACTAAGTTGCCCAGGTTGGCCTGAACTAGTGATCCTACTGCTTCAGCTGTGATAACAAGCAGGAATCACTATACTTGGGTGATGGTCATTTTTGTGGTCACTGTGATATTGTATTATAGATTTAAATTGAACCAGTTGCCAATACAAATCTCTTAAAAGCCTTGGAATCTCCAGATAAATGTCTTTTTGTATATTGGTGAGAAGACTTATGGTGGGGTTTGCAGATTTAGAGTGGGAGCTGCTTGCCAGTGAAACTAATGTGTGATTAGACAGTTGGATTGTCAGGCCCACCCCTGACCTACAAGAAGAACAGCTGAAGGTTGAGTTGATCAGCAAAGGCCAATGATGTGTCCATTGGGCTTACATAAAAAGGGCTCTCAGAGGCCCTGGGAAGGGGGTGTGGAGGAGTTCTAATGAGGATGAATGCATGCAAAATCCCTGAACAATAAATAGCACTGTATTAAAATGATTGCTTACAACACAGTGATATATGTGCAACCATGTTTACAGTAACATAATTTGTAATAGCTAAATCTTGGAAATAATCCAAATGCTCATTAACTGAAGAATGGATTAAAAAGATGTGGTATTTCTATATAATGGAGTACTACTTAGTCATAAAGAAGTGTAAACTTGAGACTTCGCTAGGTAAATGGATGTGACTTGAGATCATACTCATTTTTTTCTTTTTTTAAAATTTTATTTTGAAGAGAATGAAACCAAATGAAATAAAACAGAATACAGTCAATCAAAACACAACAGTGAACATGGTACATGACTTCAAAAAAAGATAAAAGGAAATCAATAATAGCTACTATAATGCCTTTTTTTATCTTCAAAATAACTGCCCATACCATCAGGCATAATAAAGTAAAGCAAAATAGTACAGAATAAAACCAATAAAAACAAAACAATTGAAGAAATACAGGACTTCAAAACAATAGTAAAACAACAGTGGTTACCATAATGTCTCTTGTTATCTTCTAAGTAGTTGCCTATATCATCAGACATAATACAATCAAACAAATCAAAATAGAACAAAATCACTCAAAACAAGGCAATGAAAGCAATACAGGGCTTCAAAACAAGATAACAGGAAATCAATAACAGCTACCACACTATATTTTGTTTTCTTTGAAATAGCTGTCCATGCCATCAAATATAATAAAATTAGATAAACCAAAACAGATTAAAACCAAACTAAACAGAACAATGAAAACAACATGGGATTCAAATCATGATAATAGATTAACAATGGCCACTACCCTCCCTTTTTAGGCATTTCCTCCCCTTTCACTTTCACAATATGTATTGTGTATTTTGAATTCTACTAACTCCTTTAGTTTTTTATGCTAGGAAGACAACACAACATTCACCCATGTGACTCTGAATTGTTTTATCCATGAGCATGAGCTCAAGTTGTATCCATTTACCTACAAGAGTCTTGAGGTTATCTTTCTTTATAGCTGAGTAGCTTTCCATTGTATAAAAATGCCATATCTTTCTTGTCCTCTCTGCAGCTGATGGGTGAGCTACCCCCACTTCTTTCTGGTTCTCTGTCACATAGAGCATTGTTCTCTCTCCTTTGACTTTCAGTCTACGAACCCCCTTTTGAGTTAAATGTGTTTCTTGTATAAAGCATATTGATGGACCCTGTCTCCTGATCCACTCTGCCTGTATTTCTTTTTGTTGGTGAACTGAGGCCATCTACACTAATGGTTATGGCCAACATGCACTGTCTCATTTCTCCTGTGCTATTTTCCTGCTGTTGGCTGCCTAGTTTTCCTCTCCATTCAATTGTCTGCCTTGCTCAGTGATACCCCTCTGCCACTGCTCCTGGAGCTGTAGTCTTTTTTATCTATCTCTAGAATGTCCTTCAGTATTCTTTGTAAGGTTGGTTTGGTGGTCATGAATTCCTTCAGTTGTTTTTTGTCATGGAAGTATCTTGTTTCTCCAATAATTTTGAAAGATAGTTTTGCCAGGTACATCAATCTGGGTTGGAAGTTGTTTTCTCTCAGGACTTGAAATACTTCACTCCAAGCTCGTCTTGACCTGATGGTTTGTGTCACAAAGTCCATCATGATTCTGATGGGTTTTCCTTTATAGGTGATCTGTTTCTTTTCTCTAATAGCTTTTAATATTCTGTTCTTGTGCTGAATTTCTGGAATCTTGATTATTATATGTCTGGGTGTAGATTTATTTTGGTTATGGCTAGCTGAGTTCTGTATGCTTCACTTATCTGAATGTCACTTCCTTTTCCCATACTTGGGAAGTTTTCTGATATTATTTCTGTAAATAGACTTTTAACGTCATTTGTGTTTACCCCTGCTTTTTCACTCACACCTCTTATTCTTTTTTCCTAAATTGTTTTTACTTTAAAGAGTATGTAACAGAATAAAACCAATCAAAACAAACCAGTGTAAGAGATACAGGACTTCAAAACCTTATGAAATCAACAGTAGTTACCATAATGCCATTTGATGTCTTCAAAATAGCTGCAAATAACTTTGGACATAGTAAAAATCAAACAGAACAGAATAGAATAGAAACAATAAAACCAAAACAATGAATGTGATAAAGGACTTCAGAATAAGCCAATAGTAAATCCAAAATTGCTACCATAATATATCTTGCTATCCTTGAAGTAGTTTCTTCTGCCATGGGATTTAATATAATCAAACAAAACAAAAGAGAATAAAACCCACCCCAAGAAAACAATGGAAATGGTATACGACCTCAAAACAAGACCATAGGGAATCAACAATGGGTGCAATCCTCAGAAGGAGACCCCCCCAGATGACACACTGCTTAGTCCTATCCTCTGAACCTATGATCAGACCACTGGCCCTAGACCTGCAATGTTAGTGAAATACCAAAGCACCACAGGCATCCAATTGCATTTCACCTCCATAGTTATCACCACAGCCTGTGTTTCTCTGGATAAGCTGGTCGCTTGTGGGTGGGTGGGATTGGTACTTCTTGCCTGCCAGTCTGCACGCCAGAAGGGGCTGGGGTCTAGCTGTTCCCAGTCCGCTGGAAGCCCGTGCATGGTGCTGGTTCCCAGACTGGGCTTGTTTGCTGCTGTGGCTATTGTTCTCTCTAACCCTGGTCCATGAATGGTGCTGACTCATGGGGAGAGGCTTGGGTCTAGTTGTTCCCAGTCTGCCGGAGGCCCACACATGGCACTGGTTCCCAGACAGGGCTCGTTTGCTGCTGTGGCCATTGTTCTCTCTAATCTTGGTCCATGAATGGCCACACCTATTATTCTTAAGTTATGTTTCTTTGGGCTGACTTGCAGCTGTTGAATTGTTACTTCCAGGTTCCTTGTTACTTTTAAGAGATCTTCCCTTTTGTGATCACAAACTGCAAACCTGTCTTCAAGGTTTGAAAGTCTATCTTCAGTTTCTTTCGAGTGGTTTTGCCAGCTTTCAATGGAGTTTTTAATTTCCTGGGTATCTCTTTGAATCTGTTACATGTATTCTAAAGCTTTTCGTATTGTTCATTCAAGGTTTCCCTCATTTTCCTATGCTCCTCCATTTTTTAAAATCTATGTCTTCTTTAGAGGTGCTTAGCAATTCTTTTATTATGTTTTTCATTTCTTCTTTTACCTGAGATAGTATTTCTGTTCTAGTTTCTTTTGTAGCCTCATGAAGTTGTTTCTTTACTTCAGTTGCCATCACTTCAGAAACTTCAGGAGTGCGACTTCTGATCTCTTTTGTGTTTGCATCTCTTGGACTTGCTCTGCTTAGATTGGAGGCCAGAGACTGCCTTTTGCTTCTTTGTCTTGACATATTCCTGGGTTCTTCTGGACAAGTGGGTACTGGGGTCCCAGGCACTTCCTGCATTAGCTATAATTTCTTTGAAGCAAAATTGTTTGGTTCTTCTAGCCAGTGCTGGCTACGGGTATCTGATGGTGGGCATCAGGTGTGCTGGTGTGGGGCTGTCTGCTGCTTTTCCCAGCCTGCGTTGGTTCCCCGATGGCTGGTGGAACGTGCACAGGGATGGGGCTGGCCACCACCTGCGGACCTGGACTGGTCCCCTGTAGGGATCCTTCACTACCATCCATGGATTGTGTGCAGGGCCACTCCAGACCAAGCTAGCTACCCACAGGGAACCTCCATGATGGCTGCTAGAATGTGTGCAGGGGCAGGCTCGGTCTGAACAATGTCCATGGGTCTGCACCCAGCTAGGAGCTGCTGGAGGATGGTGGCAGCGGTTCTGTTTCCGGGCTTATCTGGCCCAACTTCAAAATGGTTCCTGGCCAACTGCTTTCTCCTGCAGGAGGACTGAGTCTTCTGTACTCACTGCCAGCCAGTTCAATCTTCCAGGTCCACTGTTCCCCTCTCCACTGCTGCTCCCCTCCAATGCTGCCTCTCTCTGTAGAGGCCTCCAGGGTTGACAGCCACCATGTCACCTTGATTGTGTGTCCTCAGGCTCCAACTGCTCCTCTTGCACAGTGGGTCTGGCTCTGGGCAAAGGCACCACCAGCTACCACCTTCTTCTTCATTTAAGTTATTCTTTTTGTTCTTTCTGTGGGCTTCAGTTCTCACTTTAGATTCTTCCTGGGTCCTTCCTTCTTGCCTTCCCCGCAGTGCTATATTCCAGCATCTGGACTGCATCTCTCAGAGAGACTGTTTAGTCTGATGTTTACTGTTTCACCATCTTCCCATCTTTCAATCGAGACCATACTCATAAGTGAAATAAATCAGACTCACATGTGGAAACACTGTATTGCCTCTATAGTGTGAGAAATTAAAAGAGTAAATAAGGTGTAAAATGTACAATAGATATCGTGAAATGGGAAGAAACTGTTCAGAAGGAAAAAGGAGCTAGGATGGATGAAAGGAGGAAAGGACAGTAGGGAAAAGGGAAAAAATGTAAGTCAATTATATTATTAGTGTCCCTTAGATCATTAAAAAGGTTGATTTGTGCTAATATTGGTTGGAGAAATTTTTATGGCCATTTCTTGTATCCTGATAATTACTTTAAAGATAACAACATGTAATGTATTAACTATTTCTATTCTCCCCTTATTTTGCTATGAAATTTTGTTTTACCTTTTTTCCATAAAAGAAAAAAATAAAATAAAATGACCTCTGGAGTGGTAGGTAGAAAATACACTGAAAAAAACCAAATCTTGAACACTCTATTTCAAAAACATGTACAAGATATCCTGTGATATTTTCTTTTGGCGTGGGCTGCTGCATGAAATAAAGCTGTCTTGTAGTCAACAAAATGTAAAATTACAAGCTGGGAGGTAGGCACATTTCAGATGAATAAATAATTTTACTGTATTAGGAGAGATTTAATAGTTATAACAATAATGGAGAGACAGAGGAAGAGAGAATGAATGAAGAATGAATAAATGAAATTTTTTTGGCAAATGTAGCTATTGTTAGTAAAAAAAGCAAAAAAGACTTAATATTGCCAGTACAGACCTGCTGGGACAGCCCAAGGTAGAGATTGAACCACAGCCAGGCAGTTGGTATCTGAGGTTAGACTCTTAATAGTCACTAGTGTGAACATTCTAGTCAAGTTACTTTGTTATTCCATTTTGCACTGACGGTAGGGTAATTGGTAGCAGTACCTAACCGTGTGCTATGAAGCCTAAACATACATAAACATACACCTAATATGTCTAAGACACTGAGAATGAACATGAAGGGATTGAGCAGTAACCTGCTATTGTTCTTATTTTCAGAGGCTATAAATCAATTTAATTTAGCCTAGGAATCATGTGTTGGATTTCATCCTTAATTTAACCTTGACATTAGTTAAGTTGCTTGGGCTAATCAGTAAAAATTAGCAAACTTTCCTCAGACTACTTCTTTTTTACATACTAAACAGACCTCATGAAATATAGTGCTAAATTCCAGTCTAAAATGAACTCAGTAAAACTCTGCTAAAAGAGCATCCATCAGAAATAAAATCATAGAGACAATCATACTTTTCATTTGACCCCATTGTCCCATCCATTCAATGCAACTAGAAACTTTTGTTTCCCTTTGCACTCAATAGGAAGTTAGCTAGAGTGACTGAAAGAAAAAATTTCAGAAAGTTATTTGAGGTAATAGTAGAAAAGTATACAAATGCAGAATACTTTTTAGTAGAAAAATCTATGACTGATGAGCAGACAGCAGCTTTACCCATTGGTAGATCATTTTTTTAAAAAATTCTGTATGTTTCAAGTTAGGATACTGAAATTTTCCTTAACCATCCAAAAATATAGAAACATTTCATGTGTGCTGTGCCAGTATAATTGGATACTACACTGTCCGACAGCCATTATAGTTTAGCCCCAACCCATGAATAGTCCCAATTCCAAAGTGCTGGGGCAGGGTGTGGTCACCAGAGGAGAAAACCTCTGAAGTAGACATCATTACTGGTTTTTCACTTTAACCGAGATCTTATATGTGTTACAAGCATCAGTCAAATTGCATTTATCATTTCTTGGAGGTGGGTTTTTGTCAACAACTCTGTGTGCATATGTGAGGGTTTGGGAAAGAAGACACTGTTATGATCACTTTTTAAGCAAACACAAAACACTTTTACTTTTAAGAACTAGATGTTTCACTGATGTCATATCAACAGTCTTTTTATAGATGACCATAAGGAAACATGCGTGCTTTTTTGAGTATTAATAACAACCGTTATAATTTATTAGAGGCTGTTGCTATGGTTTGTATCTAGATGTACCCCCAAAGCTTCACAAGTTCATAGGTGGGGCTTTTGGGAGGTGACTGGGTCATGGCAGGTGTGACATTATAGCTAAATGTGATGTTGGGGGGTGAAGGCTGGGCACTGGGGGTGTGGCCTGGAAGGGTCTCTCCTCTTATTCCCTCCTTCCTTCATCTCTCTGCTTCCTGCCTGCCATGCCACGCACTACCCCTGCCACGCCACTCTGCCATGCTGCCCTGCTTTGGAGCCAGCCTATTATGGACTGAATCTCTCCAAACTGTGAGCCAAAGTAAACCCCTCCTCTCTCAAATTGTGTCAGGTATTTTGCCCCAGCAACAAGGAAAGCAACTAAGGAAGTTATCTTACACTAAGTCTCATGAAAACCTCAGAGCACTGTTATCTCTACTTCACAGGTGAGAACGATGTGGTTTTAAGATATGAAGTGATTTGGTTATCGGGTGGAGAATCTAGGATTGAAACTGAAGTCAAAACCTTGGGCTTACAGATATTGCTCTGTACCCCACTGCCTTGGTGCAATGAAGGAAGTGAGAAATGTTTACAGCATAATCCTAGCCCTCAAGGAGCCTATGTTCTAGCTGGGAAGACACAGCAAAATCATTGACGTTAAATGATGATTCACTGTACCAACCAGAGACTGAGATAAGAACTGAACAAGAAACAAGTTAGTGTTGTCTGCTCTAACATGAATACCAAGTCCCCAGATAACTCTGTTGATTTGCCTGTAAAACTTGTTTTAACATCACGGCTGTGAATGATCTAAATCACCATTCAGACTTCACGCAGAGGAAGCCCATGGTGAAGGACTGACCCTGCTTCCTGCAGGCCCTTATGCTGTCTGATTCCCACTCCAGTAGCCTCTCTCCTTGGCCAACTTTATGAAAGAATGACTTTTCAAAACAGCTCTTCAAAATTCTGAGTTTTTATTGCTTTTACCAAAGACCATAAAACCAAGAAAGAGCAAGCTCAGCATGAAGTTTCTCTTGTGAAAAATCCTTTTTGGCTAGAGCAACAGGGCCCATTAAATGCCCAGGTATGAAGAGTCAATCACAAAATGTGCGACTCAGCTGTCACATGTATTTATCTACGTGATACGGTTGAATTAACAGCTTGGCGTTGAGACAGGGTAGCTTCCTTCAGTCTCAGTGACTGTATCTGCTGATGGGAAGAGAACACATATCAAATAGTGTTAATGGGGCCTTTAATTAAAGATACCGTCTATGAATCACCCACCATGGTGTGTGAATACTGTGGTTCCAAGAAAGTTGATTATTAATTATTTTCATTTGAGTTTCAATTCTTGGTGCTGTTGAGACCTCTAGGCATAACTGAAGGGTCAAAAATGAAAATAATTTTTCAA
>RJWM01011566.1:0-59367 GCA_004363535.1 Dasyprocta punctata | reverse complement strand
TTTTTTTTTTTTTTTTTGGTACCAGGGATCGAACTCACAACTTCGTGCCTGCTAGTCAAGCACTTAGGCCACTGAGCTAAATCCCCAGCCCATTTATGTTTTTTTTGTTTTTGTTTTTGTTTTTGTTTTTTGGAACCAAGCAGGTGACTAGTGCTTATGCTGAATTCAAAGAAACCCCAACTTTTTACTCATAAATTTTGTTATGACTATATGCATATATATATATAATTGTAAACATGAGACGTATGCTTCCATAGAGAAATTCAGTGTTACAAATTGCAAAAGAAAAAAAAAGATTCAGTGTATATTTAGGCTCACTAGTCACAAGTTTAGAGTATGTCTTCAAAAATCCACATCATTTAGTATCATTTTATGTCCTGAAAAGTGGTTACTTTCTGTTTTCCATTATGCTGAGTGACCCTGCTGTAGCACCAACATACAGCTAGTTTTATATAACATTTTCTTAAGGTAGACTATAACTTGTTCTATTATTGACTCTCACAAGAAGACACAAAAGCAAAGCTAAACTGCGACCACAGTCAGGACATTTTTGGTATTCCTCGAGGGTTATACTCTTTATTTTACATTTTGAGGATTTCAGGCTGTTGAAAAGCTCTTCACCCTTATGCTCAGGGTTTAAAATTCATTTTACTATGGATTTTCTGTTCTATATGTATGCATGTATATATGCATGTATATTTATGCAGGGCTGGTGACTGAATCCAGGGCCTTGCACATGCTATGCTCTATTATACTGACCTATACTCCTATCCCTCATGGTAATTGTAGATATATTACCACGTAGGGTGAAAATATTGGGATTATTTTAATGAGCATGAATAGTAACTAAGTTACTTCATTCATTCTTATTTTTTATTATTCCCCTACTGTCCAAGAGTTCTGAGATGAGAAGTATAACTATAGAAATATAAGAACTGGATTTTGGGAACTAGAATGTTGTCTGATTAGAATTATAACATACATATTACGAACCATTACAGTGCAGCGGGAAAACTGTCCCTATGCTTCACTAACAGTTACACAAATTATTGTTTCCATGGGAAGATGAAGTGTTCATTATAATGTACTAGAATTTTACAAGTATATCATTTTTAGTAAAATACAGAATAAGCAAATGATAAAAAAATCTGAATTTGTGGCTCTTATTTTATGAAAAAGATAAAATCAGTCAATTTTTTCAACTCAAAAAGCACATTAATAATAAAGCCAGGAACAATTATAACATAATCATTTCCCTTAAATACTTTACTGAACTTACCAAATAGCATAAGTGCTACAGTATTTGCATTTTATCTTTTTTCTTATCCATCATATACTAAAAGGCTTTTTGACAAACAAGTGATAAAGAAAAAGCAAAGAGTTTCCACAAACAACAAACTGAAAATTTGGCCCTTTACTTAATCAAGGTGATATTCATGCCTAACTTGAATGAAATATTAGTTTATGCAAATATATCTTTCAAAGTTAAATTTTGAATTTTTATTGCTTATACCTAAGACATTATAGCTTCTGATGGAGCTCTGGTCATACAAGAAGAAAGAAAGCTAGAATAAAAAGATGCACAAAAATCACCTTCTTTCCTGGACGACCTCTTTGTCCTGGAATCCCCACAATTCCTTCTGGTCCCTGAGTATTAAATACAAAAAAAAGAGAAATAAATAGTTAAAGAGGAGTGAGATGTTCAAGTATTTATATTAGATAATCATTTAACTGAACACTAAGTAAAAATGAAGGTTACTTTTCAACAGTATTATGTTTGTGTACTTATTTAAAAAGAGGTCACGGTGATGGAGAGGCATAGCCGTTTCAGGTACAAAGGTGACCCACAGAAACTTAGCAAAATAGGAGAAATTAAATTACTTTTTAGGAAGAAAATTACTTAATTTTAGAATTCAGTTTTAATCAATGGGAATGTAATTAAGCAGAAATGCATCCTTAGCAATTTTATGAGCTATTGTGAGCTCAGTATCTTGGTTAAAGAATAGGATTATAAAATACATCTAATATGTGGTCAAGGAAGATCGCAAAATCTCATTGAAGTAGACAGGAATAAAGAGATATTCTTTGACCTGTAGGAAAAAAGGAGAGAAGGAAGCACAGGGAGAGAAAAGGAGGTAGTCATATTAAACTTTTTAAAATAATATTTTCATTTCAATTGATGTTTTCTTTAGCCAAAAGTAGCTTAAAAGTTTTCAATGTATACTATTTTTGTAAAGAGTGGAATACCATATAAATTTTCAGACCAACAACACTTAAGCTTTTAAGTGTGATCCACAGTAAACCAGTTAAAATTCTAAAATGACTAATAATTAAGCATGTTCCTTTTATTAGTTGGAAATGAAGATGAGAATTTCAAATTTGCGTCCCCAAAGCTTCGTGAAATACAATGAAGTTTGACAAACTGCAAGAATCTTGTAGACAAGAAATAAATTGTGGTTTACCACTGTGCTATTCAGGCTTTTGAGAAATATTTGTTGAATGAATAAACAGATACCTAAGAAAATGACTCATGCCCTACGCACTACAGCAAATGGTCTTCTGGCCTCAGAAAGTCACTGAATATAGAGGCCAAAACAGTCATGCTCTATGCTGTAATTACAGCTGCATCCACAGGTAGAAATGATAGTTGCACTTTTCTGAGGAATTCTTTGTAGCTAATGAGGCCTTTTAAAAAGAGGTCGATTAACCATCATGGAGGACAGGAGTGTGAGTTTTCAAAAGCCAGACTACTCCAGAAGCTTTATATTCTGCTTCTGGTACTTAATAACCATATGGCCTTGAGAGATTACTTAACTTCTAAAGGCCTGGGTTTCCTTTCTAAGTGAAAGGGGCATAATAAAACTTTTTTGAAGGGTTACTAATATTGAATGAGATAATGCTTGTAAAGCTTAGAAAGCACTAGTTTTACAATAAGGAGCTCAATAAATGCTAGTCTTCACTAACTTCTGCCTATTAAGACTTTAAAAGATAAAATAAAACCCAGGTACTCACCATCCACTTGAAGAAACAGGATCTATCTATCTATCTATATGCATATATATATATAATTAAAGTACCATATACAATATACCTTTCCAAATATGATCCTCTCTCTCTACTCAGGTACAGTCATTGTGCTGATGTGTTTATTATTTCATGCATATGTTGTATCTTTTTAAACTTTAAATAAGCAGTATCATACTTTACATATTTGAATTTTTTTTTTTTTTTGGTACTGGAAATATGATTTGGGACTTTGCTCTTCCAGGCAGGCACTTGCACCACTGAGCTATATCCCAGGTCCTCTTCTAAAAATTATTACATAACATTTTGTTTTTATAATTATTCAGCATGTCTCACTTTTTTCTACTGTTATAGAAGTCTATGTTATCAAACCACAATTTAACCATTTTCCCAATGATTACATTTTTGTTTTTTTCCTCCTGTGACAATGCTACAATAAACAATACATGACTACCTCTTTTACCCAGGTCAATATAATATATATATTTAGTATACACCCTGGAATTGAATTGCTGGATTGTAGGATATATTTATCTTCAAGTACAGTAGTTATTGCTAAATTGTTTTCCAAAGTGGTTTTTCCAGTTTGTATCCCCACAGCAGTGTTTAAGAGTTCCATTTACTCTATATTTTCTGTAATGTTTTATACTATCAGGTTTAAAATTTATTCACCTTATGAATGCAAAATGAAGTGTTATTTGTGATTTTAATTGGAGTTACTTGTTACTAAGGAGAAATGAATATCTTCTCATAAATTTATTAGATATCTGTGTGTGAATTTCTGGTATCTATGTTCTTCTGTCCTTCATTCTACTGGACTGTTCCTTTTTTCATTAATACATTAAAGTTTTGAAACACATATGTGTTTTGCTCATTCTATATATTACAAATCTCCTAGACTGTAACTTGTCACTTTGTATATTATCACAGCTTTACAGTTTTAATGCAGTCAAAATTTTTAATATTTTCTTGTTTCTTTTAGTATTTTGATTGAGATCCTTACTGCTTTCCCTTCCCCCATGAGATCACAGAATATTCTCTTGAATGTTTGAGTGTTTTAAAATTTTGATGAATAAATCAATTAGGGGAGAATTGATAATTTTATGACACCAAGACTTGCTATCCAAGAATAAAATTATCCTTATATTTAGCTCTTTGATAAACTATTACAGTGTTTTTCAAACTGTAAAATTTTTCTACACTTTTTTTATAGAGTTTTTAAATATAGTTAGATTTATTCTTTGGTACTCAATTTTGTTGCCAGTAGTATAGAAATTTCTACTCAAAAATAGCTTTCTATTTGTTGGTAAAGAAGAATAGAGCCCATTTTGTATATTAACTATATTTTGTTGAAGTCTCTCATTGATTCTTATAATTTATGGATTATTTCTTTTGTTTTGGTATACTGACTGGGACTTTGAGTTGCTACGGTTTTAAGTACCACTTTTTTCCTTTACTAGATCACTCCTAATAACATTCAAAGAAGTTTGAAATTATAGTTGTAATCTTAGTTTATTTCTTTTAAGTTTCACCATTAGGTATGATGGTTAATGTATGAAAAATAAATAATTTTTTGTTTCATCTATTGGGATGATAACATTTTCTTTGTTTAATATATAAAGCATATGACTCACACTTATGATATTTAAAATGTTGAAACTTTGTTGTAATACTGGGATAAGATGGCATTCACACAATGCTTAATTGTATTAGTCCTCCACAAGTGTACTTAATTCATATATATATTTACCAGATGATACTACCTGCCAACAAACAATTCAGTGTAGACATCACTGTGTTTATGTAAATGTTTAAATATTAACATTTTATGGATTTTCAGTACATAATCACAATGAAAGTGCTGACAATGGTGAAAAACATTAGTCTCCTAAATGTGTGCAACTGAGGTATCTGTTACTAATCTATGAAATGACTACATATTTGCATCTATTTTCAAACCTCCATTCTTGCCTCACTTTTATGTTAGTAACCTTGTTTCATGATCCTTAAAAATACTGTTGCAATTAAGTTAGGAGTTGAAAATTCTTCTTCCCAAGCCTAATCTATTAATTTTCTGGTTACAAAGCCACATATTTTGTCTTCAGTCCCTTGGAAAGATGTGTTGTTCTCACTCTGAGGCCAGCTCCTCAGCTGTGCTCTGAGGTACATGCCGGCTCCCTTATCCAACACCCTCCCTTCTGAAAGTGCCCCTTCTCTTACTTGCACAAGTAATTTTTCTCTTCACTGGATTACTCATAGCATTATTTAAGCAGGCTTACAATTATTCCTTACAAAAAAATTCCTTGATCTCATGAATCTCCATCTCTCCTTTCCTTTTCAAACATTCATTTCTCCTGTATACTTTTTCTTTTTTAAAAAAATTTTCTCATGTATACTTTTCTAGACCAATTTTTTATTTCCCCTTCATAGCAAAATGTTTCGAAAAACTTGTTTATGCACAGTTATTATTTCCTTAATTCTCATTCTCTGTTCACTTGGGTCTTTGTTCTTACCATATTTCTGAAACTGCTTTATAGCCAGATCTAATGGAAACTTAATTAGCTCTTTCTATTTATTTATTTATCATTTTTTTTGGTGCTGGGGAATCGCACCCAGAGCCTTATGCATGCAAGGCAAGAGCTCTACCACTGAACCTCATCCCTAGCCTAGCTCATTCTATTTAAAATGTTTTTTTCTACTCGTTCCAAAAAAGAGCCTCTGTGTTCATGGCAACATGATTTCCTGGCTTTCCATTCACAATACCTTAAATAAAGGGGCTTCTCTTCCTCTGCCCAACCTCTTAATATTGAAGAATCCTCTTTCTTTTATCCTTTTAGGCGATCTTATACTGTTACCATGGCTTTAAATAGTATTTATAATGTAACAATTCCTAAGTCATTTAATCTGTACTCTACACTAATGAGCTTCTGATTATAATACTTGATGATAACTCTTCATGTCTTTTGAATTTTCTTCTCTCACCCTTAAACCACATCTCCCCATCTTTCCCACCTGCATTGCAATGGGAAATGTTTTGGATGTTATTAAAGTACATTTTTCTTTGCCTTTTTGAATACCATTACTTTGTTTGTTTGTTTGTTTTTTAGCCAAGAAAGTTCATATGCCTGATGGCTGAATATCTTAAGAGAGTTTTCTGCTTTCCATCTTTTAAGATTTCCATCTTTTAACATTTCACAAATGGACCGTGGAGCACACAGCACACAAGGGTGTCCTGTACTGTAGAGAAGGTACACTTTCTATCATGGTAAGGCTCTTAGTAAATAGTAAATGAAATATGATCTAGTTCTAGGGGGAGTAAAGAGAAGCCTAGACATTTGCACTAAGGTGTGCCCCTAACTTTAAAAACATTTATTTATTTTTTCATTTATTTAGAGATAAGGAGGGCTTATCACATGTTTTTCTAATTCAAATTAATTTTGTTCTTTTCCTATAAGTGAATTTATCCCTTGATAATCAATAATTCTAGGTAGGATTAAATAAGGTTAAGACATTATAGAGTGATTTCCATAAGAAATTATGTTCTTCTTCCTGAAATCTTTTCAGTGGGTTCTCAAACATACTTTAAGTAAAACCCAAAGGTCTTACCCTGGCTTATGAAGTACTTCACATCTGCTTTCTATTTCTTCAAGCTCATCTCAAACAACTTTTCAGTATTCATTATGCAACAACTGTAATAGCTTCTTTTTCATTTTCTAAAAATTCAGGACTTGGCTCATTCTTACCTCTATATCTCAATGCTTGCTGTTGCATCTACTTTGAAGGATTCTCCTACAGTTCACTGCATGATGAATTCCTTTAATTTCTTCAGGTTTCAAGTCAATAAGCCCTACACAGAGAAACCCTCACTGCTCTAGCATAGATAAATTCTCTACCCTTAAGCAGCTGACTTCCCTACCCTTAATCTGTTATTTTCCTTTATAAACCTTTTTATTTACTTATCTTTTAATTTCAGTTTTCACCAAACCATTTATTTACATCAATCATTATCACCATCTACAGTGATCTTTCATCTATTGTTAGGGTTCTCCACTAGATTGTATAGTCTGAGACCAAGGACCCCGTTTTCCACTGTGTGCTCCGTGTTTAGCAGAGTTCTTGCCTCACAGAAAATACTCAAAAAACTTTGTTGAATTAATGAATGGGCAAATGCATTTTATAGAATTACAATCTATAGCATTGAATAAAAATTTAGAAATATAAACTAATGTTGTAAAATCACAAAACCTTTTCTTCTAAAGAAAGCACTGCAGAAACTTGTATATTAAATAGAATTAAAATGACTTTTTTTTCTGATTGAATTAGGAATAGAAGGAACAGAGCCATGCTGATTCAATGACCCTCCTGACACAACCATCTTGGGAGTATCTGCATATCTCCAACTCCTTTATTATGTGTAATATGAACTGACACACCAAAGAAAGACTTTGCCAGCAATGTACAGCTCTTTAACAAGAGATCTGAAGTTTGAACAATGTTGCTTTATAGCAAAACAGTTCAGAGCAAATAAATTTCATACCAGAATGGTAGAAACCACTCAGATGATCCAGATTAGATAATCCTTACTCCTGAACACCACTTAATGCCTTCAACCTCAAATTCCTAACTACTGTTTTTCAGAATTTTTGAGATAATTATTTCAGAAAGAAGTGCCATGTATATTTTATATTTTCTAACTACTGATATTCCTCTCATCATCATGACTTCATTTTTAAGATCTTAGTAAAAAAGCTTCTGAAAGAAGGCTACTTTATTTCATTTCTTCTTCCCTTAAGATTTTCACCTGTGCTTAATATCATACTACTTTAAGTAGACCAGAAAAACTGCATCTCAATAAATCCTATCAAATTTTTTCCTAAAAGAATGAAACAAGATAATTTCATTGTAATTCATTCTACTTTGGAGTTCATAGCTCCACATGTTTAGATATTAGATACCACAGTGGCAGAAGTTTTAGAAATGAATGACAGATCCTAAGTCAGGCAGATGTTTCTTGTCAGATGTTTCCTAATTCTTTTTTCATACACATTTTGCATTTAGGCAGCTGAATGTCTTAGCATAGAACTCAAACATAAAATATTTAATGTTTTTTTTCTTTAAAGAAGTTTATAGTAGCTTAGATTTGGAATTTGTTAACTGATGCTTCCCCTGTCTTACTTTTCAATCCAGATTTCATTTTCAATTGTCTAGGAAATAAGGAAAGCTTCTTCTTCTGGGAAAAGAGTGAAAAAATTTTTTCTCTCTTAATCTTCTTATTTATTTTGTAAGAATCTGAAGTAGCATCTTTGTGACATTGCCTAAGGAAGAATTTTAAGAGTACAAAATAAATCCAGCGTCAGGCTGCCTGATTAAGCAATAGTTCCTTGGATCATGAAATTCTTTTGAAAAAAATATGCCACAGTATTTTTATTGAGTTTATAAGCTGAAAGGCATTAAAAATTCCAAGGAGAACAACAAAAGGATAAAAAAGAAACACACATGTGTTGTTACTAAAAAAAGGCACTAAAGATGTGTACGAGGCAGAACTGTTCCTGGGAAAAATTATGAAGCAGATGAAATCCCTGTTTATCATTTTTCCATGCCCTGTTTTGAGCCCCTTTTCATCTCTGCTCTCCCCATCACAGCTGTCGAGCTTCCTCATCTGCTTCTGCAATCCCAGCTTCGCTATGGCTGCTACATTTTCTTAGTTCTCTGTTTCTCCTCCCCAACAGCTCTCACAATTCTACTAGGGAACTAAGTTAGTTGGTCTTTAAAAAAAATCCAGGCTAACGTATAAATAATCATTGTGACTTTTTAAGTATAAAAACAAAATTTTGACAAAAACTATCAGGAAGATAATCACAACTTCATAACATTTGTTCTTTTGCTGTCAGTCAAGCCCTGATACTAATGGAAAAGAAATTCTTTAAGAATGGTGACAAGTATCAAAAACTCTAGAAAGGCAAAATATAAGACTAAAACTGCTTACTTAGGTGAGGGTTAGAGATGCAGAAATAAAATGAGTTAATGCCACTCTACCATCTGCCAGATTGTTTTGTAAGAGCTTAGCTTTCTCTGATTCTCTGTTTTCACTTACAGAATGGGGAATAACACATGTTATTAGGAGGAGTGTGTTAAAGTATATAAGCGAGTATATATTGAACCACAGAGGTTTAAGATAGTTTTGGGGAGAATTCCCTGAAGCTTTCTATGTGTTGTGGCAGAAAACCCACCATAGCCAAAAAGGTAGTACAGAAGATAAATAGGAGCATTATCATTATGGTAAAACTAAAGGGAAAATGACTCAATTTGCCAACTCTCAAAAACGGGGGATGCATCTGGTTTATCCTCTTTCTTCACATGTCACTATGAAATATGCTGGTGCAATTATTATCCGGGGGAGGATGTGTTAAAGCATTATTTTAATTGCTACAAAGGTATTATTTTCATGGGTAAATGTGGATGATGAGATGGCTAGTTTGTGCTTTGTGTATGCTACTGTACACTTTCAGATAGTTTTCACCTTAGTACTACAAACCTAACTAAATAGACTGAGAAATGGGCCAGCATAGGAAAGACATTAATCACGTGGAGGTTAGGAGTCAGGGAAAGCACAGGAATGATACATGAAGATTACCAACGCTGTAAATCACCACTTTGTCTCCCTGCCTACTTGCATAATCAGTTCACTCATAATTAGTTCCTCAGAATTTACAGTGAAGTACAGAAGCACTCTGGTTTATGAGAAGAAGTGAAGACGGTGCATCTGGCTTGAACAACTGTGATCTGTCTGAAGAAAGAGATCTACATGCTAAAAAGTTAACTCTGAATCTCTTAAAGGCCGAAGAAAGTTGTCAGAGTCCAGAGGAAATTGAGATTTTTTTCTAGTAGGGTCATAGGGAATGACTTCAAAGGGAGGAGTATATCTCCAAAGACAAGAAAACTTAGAAAAATAGAGATTGAATAATCTAGGCATAGGCAGAGTTTGAAAATAAGAGAAAACAGGGAAGGGTCTCCATCTTGAAGAGCCGAAGCGGGCACAGCTCTGATAAAGAATATCAGATAGTTGCCCATCTCCCAAGGATCAGATGTCCCCGAAGACTGGAGACAAGAAAGAGGAAACAGTAGAGTAAAATCATAAAATGGTCAGAGGGCTGTATGTGGAAAAATGTAGCCAATGCATGTTTTAAGCATGAGAGAAGCTGTTCACATCATTTATTAACATCTTCCATTTGCCCCAAGGTGACAGAATTTGTCTACTTTGATATTTAGGACTTTTAAGCCAAACAAAAACTTTAGAGTAATCCAATTTAGGATCAGATTATATTATGCTTGCAAAAAGTTTTATCCTGAAGCTAGGATAGTACTCTACGGCAATAATGTCAGTTCTATGAATAAAGATCCAAAATATTTAATCAAAGTACGAAACAACACAAACTATTCCCTTATAATTGCTTTATGACAGAAATTCCATGGCTTATGGAAAAGTATCTTTCTTCTTTGCATCTTAGAATGATAATTACTCTTTGCTCTCTAAAGCCATAATTCAACACCTCTAATTGCCCATTGGATGCATAATGGGTCAAAGTATGTGTGTGTGTGTGTGTGTGTGTGTGTGCGCGTGTGTGTATGCATGTATGTCAGGATGTGTCTCTCTGTGTATGCACTTTCAGGCTCTAAGTCCACTGACAATTTCAAAATGAACCCAACAGTACTCACTGGAAGGCCAATTTGACCTGGTCTACCTAAGGGCCCTGTAGTTCCTGGCAAGCCCGTCTCTCCTTTTTCTCCATCTTCTCCAGGAAGTCCTCTTTCTCCTAGGGTTCCCTGGAACAAAATGAAAAAAAAAAAATTAAAAAGAATGCTATCACCTAATTCCACCATACAATAAGCAGGTTTTTGTTTGGCACACAAAATGACTATTTGTAGTATTTTAAAGATTTTGTGAGACATCTATTTTATACATAATGTTAAAATATAATTTACCTTTAGTCCATCTTTCCCTTGGCCACCTTCTTCTCCAGGAGCTCCTGGTTCACCCTATTTTGTAGCAGAAACAGAGTTAAGCTTACTTTTTTTGTTTATGTCATTGATTTTATTTTTTTGTCCCTGGAATGTATAGAAAGTAGCAAGTTTGTTGTCATTTATTTCTAATTCTACTTTATTTCTAAGAAAGTCTTTGAGGTAATTTGTCCTGAATATCTCTTTACAGTGTTGTAAATTCAAATATGTGATTGTTTCAGAATATGAATAAATTTTATATAAGTAAAAGGTATACATATTTATTTGGAAATTTATATAACTAGGTATGTTTTTGAATTCAAGAAATGTAAGTACTGAATTACATATAGTACTTTGCTATAATGAATTTATATAGGTTAATACACCTTGATTCAGTTATAATCATTCTACCAGATTAAAGTTTCTGTATTTTCTCCTTTACAAAAAAGCAAAGATCTAGGCCATGGTCCATCAAAAAACTGCCTTCTAGATATGGAGCTAGCAGAAATACTGAATCACATTTTATGAGTCTGTTAAAGTATCACTGGTTCTCTTGATGCCTAAATTATTTTGAAGTAAGTTAATTAGTACTTACTAATAGTTGCTCCATCTCTCCCATCTCTGACACTTCCATTACCCTCACCTCTAACTCATCCACTCCCCAAAACAAGGAAAATAAAAAGAAGAAAAGCAAATACAAAAATATATCTCCCTCATTTGCCTTTTAGAGAACAAATGCCTCTTAAATGTTCTAAGCACCGCTATCTTTGGAAAAAGAAAAGCTCACTGTAGCTCAACGTGAAGTATGTTTATAATAGTATTACTTATCAAAGCTATCAAATTAAAATCCCAATAAGTCCACATTATTGGCAAGAGTTTTTCAGAATGCACCTGATTTTTAGAAAAAGATGTAGTGGGTTAGAATTCTGAATGCTACTAAATCAGAATGCAAGCAGGGTTTAGTGTGCAGGTTTTGAAATCATGAAAGAAAGATACACATTTTCTCTAGTGGATCAGAAAGGCTTACGCCATTTCTTTGATATGTTTAGGTTAGTGAGTTGTGAGTCCCTGAAATGGTTGAGTAAATGCATTAAAAGCGTTTCTGCTAGGTACTTACTCGTAACCCTGGTTCCCCAGCTCCGCCAGCACTGCCCACAGGTCCAATATCCCCCTGAAGAAACAATGGAGAAGAATAAAGTCTTTTTCACTAAAATGGAATGTCTAATTATGAGGGATACATTATAAGGGGTAAAAATTCCAAAACAATGATCACTTTTAGCTGTTGGCCTTCATCTACTTTCAAGATGTCTGCAAAATGGACCAGTTTAGAGACCTTCTCTCTTACTTTAAAGGAAAGTTACCTTAGCACCTGGTTCACCTTGTGGACCAGCATCTCCCTCAATGCCTGGAGGTCCCTAAAAGAGAATGATCCGATCCATTAAAAAGGCAGTAACAACCTCAGAAGATGTCTGTACTCTTTAGCTCAAGGATAAGATACCTGTGTCCAGATGATATTCTTTGCTGCTCTGTTATAAACTTCATGGCAAAAGACTAGATATTTTCTAGAACTAAAACAACTTCATCTGAAATCAGGACTCTGAAGATCAGTTTCTTCCAACCTTTCTCTTAATGAAAGCATAAAAACAATCTACTTTCTTACTTCTTCAAACTTTCTATCCTCAGATACTGCTATAGTTTATACATTCTGTCAACTTGAGAAGCCTAGCAGCTTAATTAAGTAAGGCAGCAGCTCTACATCCTGGGGTGTAGAGCACAGTTACTGGGTTATTGCTACAATTTGAGAAGGTCAGAAGTTTAGCTGAGAGACTCAGCAGGGAGCCAGGGGTCTTACTTGGTAAACATCCTCATCCTGTGCAAAGGAAGGCAAGAATGTTTGTGAATGCTACACCCACCTGGAGTGGGGGTGTCCTGTGCACTATATAAAGGAGGAGAAGAGGCTTGCTCTGCCCCTCTTTTACTCTGGCTGCTTTTGCTCGGCTGCTGCCTTGAAGTGTTGTTCCTGTGCCATGCCACCCTGCCTTGGAGCCAGCTGATTGTGGACCGAAACCTCCAAACACTGTAAGCTAAATAAACCTTTCCTTCCCTAATTTTGTGTGTCAGGTGTTTTGTCTCAGCAAGGAGTAAAAAGTAACCAAGACAGATACAAAGGTGTTTCTTTAATTTTGCTCTTCCCATCTGTTTTTTTTTTCTTTTTCTTTTGTGCCCTCTTAACTCACTTCCTTCAGAAAAATCCATTTTTCCCATGCTTCATGGTGGTCCAGCTTTGCTGCGAAATTTTTGATTATTTTTACTTCTAAACATACAACTTTTTTCAACTACTGGTTACTTCCAGGCCTGAAGCTCCCACAATTGCTGGTATATTGTTTTATTTTTCTTCTTTTGAGACAGAGTCTCACTGTGTAGCCCAGACTGACCTTGAACATGCTTATGTAGCCCAGGCTGGTCTTGAACTCTCAGTGATCCTCCTGCCTCAGCCTCCTGAGTGCTGGGATTACAGGCGTGTGCCACCACATCCAGCTCTGGTGTACTGTTTTTGTCTCCCAGAGAAATTTATCTTGTCTTGGAGCATGCTATGCATGTTCAATCCATCCCAATGCTTCCTTTATTCGACTCTCCCATCCCCTTCTTCCCCTTCCTCTTCCCTGTCTTTTTTCCCTCTCTCTCTCTCCTCCCTCTCTTTTCAGTTTACTTTTCATCTTTTAGAGATTTCTTAGTTTTTCTGATCCATGGATGACATTCTTCCTTACAAGTATTAGAAATTAAAATATGTTTTCTATCATTTAAAAATGTTCTAAGTAGAAGTTCAGTTTTTCATTTTGATTCAGCTTTTGTAGTCCACATTCCCTTTTTTAAAAATTAAAGGCTACACATGCACAATATGATGAATGAGCTTAGCCCCAGTCCCATTCCTGAGGAAATTACTTTTTAAAGTAATTTTTGTTTTCAGTTTTCCAAGTTGCTAGTTTTGTAATTTTATATATATATATATATATTTTTTTAAAATTTAATTTAATTTAATTTTTTTATTGAACTCATAACCTCTCACCTGCCAAGCACATACTTAACTCGATGAGCCAAACTCCCGGCCCTATTTTTTTCGAGGCAGGGTCGCACTATGTAGTTCAGGCTGGGCTTGCTCACATTGTAGCCCAAGCGGGACTCGAACTCACAATGCTCCTCCTACCTCAGCCAGCGATCCCTGGCTTTAATCCCTCAGTGCTGGGATTAAAGTGTAACTTGATATTTTTTGATGAGTCACCTTGTTTAAAGTTTAATCACCTTATTCTGACTTCCTTTTATCATTATTTCCTTAATTTTAAAATGGTTGCTATTTGAATTCTTGTTATCTTTGTAATTTTTTAAAACATTATTAAAAGCTGTAGAGTACTTAAGAGAGAGAATCCCGAAGAAAGATTGCCTGGGTTTCTCCTCTGCCTCAGAAAACACAGCACTTGATATTTCATGCTGAAATTAAAACTCTCTCTTGAGAGAGAATCTCAACTCTCTGTACTTTTTTCATATCAAAACTGTTTTTAATCCCATGGACCTCCCCCGTCCCTATTTCATCCCTACCCCTTGTTGCTCTTTCATTCCTTTCTTAGGCTAAAACAATAGGTTCTTTTCTGACCAATTCTGGGTCAGCACTTTAAAGTATCTTTTCAATTTCTATTCCCAGTTAAATACTGTTGGGAAAATTTATGCCCTGTGAAAAGTGACATCATTACATGTTGAGAAGCATAGGGGCTAAGGGCATGACTTCTGGAGGTGCACTGCCTAAGCTTAAACTAAGATCTATATTACTATTAGCTATTTTCTAAAATGGCAAATTACTTAACCATTTTGTGCCTTCTTGTCTTTACCTGTTAAATGGGGATAAGGATTGTACCTATGAAATTGCTATGAAAATCCATTAATAGAAAAAAGCATACATATAAACACTTTTTTTTGTATAAACACTTTTAACGACATAGAAAACGCACCACAATTTGTACGCATTAATATCATTATTAACATGATGCACATTCACAGCCTTCTACCTGAGTTTGACTTTTAGTGAGTCGGTTGCTTTATCTTTTTGCATTCCCCTCTTCCTTATTACTCAACAACTATTCTAAGCCACCCTATTTTCCTTAAGCCATCTCCTCAAGTCCTAGTTCTTACCGCAACGGAATTGTTATCAGCCTTTCTGAAAAAGTTTCGAACTGTGAAGAGCTGTTTCCCTCCGCTTTCCCTACGTCCAGAAGATGTGATGCAGAATAGGCTATGAGCATTGACTCTGAGGAAGATCAGAGCCAGGCTATGCTGCTTAGCCATTTGCTTGGTCAACTGATCACAACTTCACCTCTGAACATAAGAAAAGCATGACCATCCATCCTGTCATAAAACCTAGACATCTAGGAATAATTTTTTTCACTTCTCTTTCTGCTTTATTTTCCAAGTTCTACAAGTGTGAAAGTTCTGCAGAGTTTATATAATAATCATTTTATGTCTACTGCTTTACCTCAGCTCTCCGTCAGATATCTCTTGCCTGTTTCAGTGTGACAGTCTTTTAATAAATATACCTGTCTTCACCCTTGTCTCCTTAAATGCTTCTTTCATACAGCTGCTAACTTATCTTCCTGAAATATAAATATTTATTGCTGCCCTGTCTATACAATGACTTACCATATAGACTATAAAATAAAAGTTCATTTTTCCTAACAGAGTACAAAAGACTGTGACTTTCCCAAACTTTATTACCACTTTGTTTTGACATTATGCACTAAAAAAATCTACAGTGTTACATATTTGAAGGTTCCTCTTCATAACATTCCTTTTTCTGGAATTCCCTTGTCCTTCCTCCCTCTTTTTCATATAACTAACTCCTTACCTTTCTTAAAACTGATCTCATCACTCCCTTCACCCTTCTAAATATTCATATATATACCTAAATTTTATTTTTCCTCTTTCCCAGGTAGGATTAAATATCCATTTCAGTGTTCCTACATTGCCCTGTTAATATCTGTATCACTGGGTCTAGCACGCTGTAACATAAAGATAGTTTATATGACTGCCTTCTGAAATAGATTATAAACTCCTAAATGAATTAGTGACCCTATCTTAGTCATCCTTGTATGTCCTACTGATACACAGTGAGAAGGCAGAAGGTTTGGGAAGGCTCAGTACAACCAAACTATAAGAGATAATTCAACAAACCTGGGACACATTGGGAAGAAGAAAAGTTTTGCTGAGAATGTAGTTGGTGTGTTTGCAGAATTTAGATCATGTAGAATATTACTTAATGTGTTAAAAAGTTGACACCATTTATGCCAAAGGTTATGAGAACTCTTGAAAAATTTCAAGGAGATGAATATTAGAAGATAATCTAGCAACAAGTAGTTGATGGAATGATGAGAGTTGGAGAATCCATGGTGTAATAGTGGAGAATTAAGAGTAATAGCAATAGAGATGAAAACATAAGGATAGATTTAAGAGACAACATGGTAGGGGCTTATACAAAGAGAAAGAATGGCTAATTTGAGAGCTTATGGAGGAAGAGTATCAAGGACATTCAGTTTGGGGTTACTGGATATAAGGAGTATCTTTCAATGACACAGGAGTAAAAAAAGGAGGACTAGTAGAAAACTGATGGGTGTAGTTATGGTGAACTTGAGATTTTGTAGGATATATAGGTTAATGTCTAAAAAGACAAAAGGGAATCAGTACCTGGGGTAAAGAGAAAGAATTAGAGCTATCAGGATAATATACTGGAAGTCACTATGATAATATGTTTTGCTAAGTCAAGGAAATGGGAGGGCAGCTGCATTTCAAAACTGAGAAATACTAATAGGAAGTTAATGTAGAGAATCAAGAGAGTAATTTTACAGAAGACAGGGGAGGATGTAAAGGGAAGAAAATCTTTTTAGAACTAAAGTTAACAGACAGTGCTAAAGTAATTAGAGTTTTTAACTGTAACAAATGTAGTTTGTTATTCCAAAATATATACTAAATAGAGTCTCTTCAAAATTCTTCCTATGAAAGAAATATAACACTTTAGAATGAAGAACTATCGAATCAACTATAAATCAATGAAAAAAGTTTAATTTTTGTTGTCATTTCAAAGAGCTAATTGATAGAAAACTTTATATCTATAATTAGCTTCCAAACCAGGTGTGTTGGTGCATGCCTGTAATCCCAGCACTTGTGAGGTTGAAGCAGGAGAATCATTCTAAGTTTGAGGCCATCCTGTGCTACAAAGTGAGTTGAAGGCCAGCCTGAACTGCATAGTGAGACACTGTCTTAAAAAGACCAAAAAAAAAAAAAAAAAAAAAAAAGGTTCCTACTATAATTGTTTCCGCTGTTAATGGAACTGTTGGTTTCATTTTTTGAGTATGGAAGAGACTACTATAGAATTAGTCTTCATAATACACATTTATCATAGAATCTTACAAAACGTATTGAGTATCAGTGAAGAAGAAAGAGCCTCAAAAAAATTACCTCAACACCCATTTCTCCAGGAGGTCCAGCATCACCCTGAAGTCCTCTTGGTCCCTGTATTAAAATAAAATTTAAGATAGGAACATCAAAGTTTACTTTATTTTGATATACAAATGCATCGAATTATGGACTCAATTATGTGACATATATAGCACAATACATAATAAAGTTATCAATGTACTGCTTTACTCTCTGTACAAACAAAATTACATCTTTGGATGAGTCATGTCTTTTGTTTAATGTTGGACATTAAACTATGTTTGGATTAAAAAAAGAAAGGTAACAAAAGGAGTATCATTTGTTCATTTATTCTGTAATTCATTTGTTCATTCAATATTCAGTAAGTGACTAATAAGTGTCAAACAATGTGCTAAGGGTTTTCATAGGTAATTTTATTCAATGATAAAATACTTAAACATCTGCTTAATATTCCTAGCAAATGTGTGATAAATATAGTAGCATTTTTAAAGAAACATATATATGATCTTTTTTTACTGTCTAGGTAGTTTTGCCTTTGCTAGAATGTCATATAATTGGAATCATACAGCATGTAGCCTTTGAAATTGGCTACTTTACTTAGCAGTATGCATTTAAGGTTCCGCTATGAACTTTTGTGGCTTGATAGCTCATTTATTTTTATCGTTGAACAACATTCCACTGTATGGGTGAATTGCAGTTTTTTTTTTATTCTGTTCAATGGAAGACATTGTCTTAGTTGTTTCAGGCGGTTATAACAAAATATTATAAACTGATGGCTTGTAAACAACAGAAATTTGTTTCTTATAATTCTGGGCACTGGAAAGTCCAAGATCAATGTGCTAACAGATTCAGGGTCTTGTGAGACTCTAGTTTCTGGTTTATAGATGACACCTTCCAGTTGTGTCCTCAAGTGACAGAAGAAGTGTGTTAGTTCTCAGGAATTTGTTTCTATTTTAATAAGCATTGTTTCCAGCCATGAAAGAAGAAAGACCTAATAACCTCATGATCCATCTGATCACTTTCCAAAGCTTCTACTCCTAATACCATAACCATAGCAGTTAGAATTTCTTTTTTCTTTTCTTTTTTTTTTGGGGGGGGGGCCCGGGGATCGAACCCACAGCCTCGCGACTGCCAGACAGGCACTTAAGCTGCTGAGCCAAACTCCCAGCCCTCAGAATTTCAATATGAATTTTAGAGAGACACAATCAGACCCTTGAAGACATATTGGTTATTTCTAATATTGAGCAACTATGAATAAAGGTGTTTACTCTCGGCATTTACATGCACGTTTTTGTGTGCGCATAAATTTTCCACTCATCTGAATAACAACAAAGGAGTCTGATTACCAGATCATATGGCTACTTTGTGAGAAACTGCCAAACTGTCAAGTGGGTGCACCATTTTGTATTCCTACCAGCACTCTATGGGTATTCTGTTGCTTTACATCTTTATCAGCATTTTATATTGTCAGAATTTTGGATTTTAACCATTCTAACAGGTGATATTCTAACAGTGGCATGTCAGTTTAAAAAAAAAACTTGCAATTCTCTAAAAACATAATTTTGAACACATTTTCATATTCTTCTATGTCATTTCCATTTTTTTCTTTTGCTGTGTCATCAGATCTTTTGCCCACTTTTCAACTGATTTTTATCAAAATTGTTGACTTTTGATGATCTTTCTATATTTTGGACTCCAGTCTTTCATCAGACATTTGTTTTGTAAATATTTCCTCTAGTCTATTGCTTGTCTTTTCAGTCTGTTAACTATTTTTTGGAGAGTAGGGATTTTTAATGTCAGTGAAATCCAGTTTAATCATTTTTTTCCCCATGCATTGTGGTTTTGGTGATGTATCTAAAACTTAAGCCTAAGGTCACAGATTTTTTTCCTGTTTACCTTTTGAGAAGTTTATACTTTTGAATTTCCCATTTAGGTCCATGATCCACTTTGAGTATGTGTGTGTGATTTGTGTCTAGGTTTACTTTCTCATATGTTTTTCATATGTTTCATATGTTTTCATATGTTTCATTTGTGCCAGCATCAATTTTTGGGCAGATTATTCACTAAATTCCTTTTGCTCCTTTGCCAAGATCATTTGACTTTATTTGTGACTATATGCTTTACATATACCTAAGTTATATTTCTGGGTTTCTCAGTCTGTTGCAATGATCCATTTATCTAATTTTGCCAACCTCACATTGTCTTGATTACTGTCACTTTATAGTAAATCTTGAAGATAGGTGTTGTCAGTCCTTCAGCCTCATTCTTCAATATTATGTTGGCTATTCTGGTTTTTTGCCTTTCCATATGTACATTAGGCTCTGTTAATATAATGGAATTAAATTGATAGATCAAATTGAGAAGAATTAACATCCTAAAGCCACTGAATTTTACTATGCTATATCTGTTAAGTAAAAATTACAAGAGATCATTGTTTTGAACTAAGATCTTGCAGTTGGCTCCAACAGGCCAGACTAAAATCAAAATGGTGTCAATTATACTAAAGTTCCAAAACTAAGGGGTAATCTGAACTTCTGAGAAATCAAGAAAATGAGTAACATGAAAATTTGACTCCATCTACCTCATAGTTTGAGAGATATTCACAAAACAATAATTTTATCATTGCAATACCATCCAATGACATCCATTTGTTCTTAAGGTAAAAATGCAAATCCTTAGGAATAGGAGTCACAAAGAGATGTGTGATTTGTCATCTTCCTTTCTATTCTCATCTTGTACTTGGCTGTCACCCTGACTCTGGATGCTGGTCATCTTTTAGTTCTCATATATATGTAGTGCTTATTTCCAACCCAGGAGTTCTCTCTGGAGTGGCCTTTCCACATCTTTGCTCAAGTAACCTCTGTTTATCCTTCAGATCATATTCCAAATGCTTCTGCTCTTGGAGGCTTTCCTTAATCCCTTGGTTATAATGATTTCTTTGTCACAGAACCTCTCAGATATGAATTACTACAGTCGACCCTCCAAATCTGTTCTGCTTTCATGGATTCAATTGACAGCAGTTAGAAAATACTTAAAAAAATGTGTCCATACCGAGCATGTATAAACTCTTTCCCTTGACAATATTTATCAGTGGAATGTGTTCTCTAAATGATATAATATGAAAACTATTTGCATAGTATTAAGTATTATAAATAATCTAGAGACGATTTAAAGAACACAAAAGGATGTGGTTAGGTTATATGAAAACAGCACACCATTTTACATAACGGATTTGAGCATTCACAGATTTAGCATATGTGAGGGGTGTTTCTGGAACCAATTCCCCATGGATATTGAAAGATGACTGTACTCTATGTTATTTATCTCAGTTTGTAATTATCCATTTATGTTGGGATAATTTAATTAGCTTCTATCACTATATTGAAAACTCCATGCTTACCACTATATACCAAATACAGATTCCTAACAAATATTTGCTGAGTGAATGAATAAATGGCCAATTGTTCAAACTGAAATACTTACACTGTAATGAGGAAACCAGTTCTAAATCTTTGCCATAGAAATCTATCATCATCTTATTTTATTATCATCAAAATATAAATGTTTCAGTATTTCTTTTTTACCAATTTTATTTTCTATGATTACACTAGGCAGCTCAAATATCTGACACAAAGACCACTCTATCTATTATATATTGATTTATATTTTATTTACCCCTCCCACTGATCCTATGACCTGCACATTAAGTTTTAGGTGAAGTCAAGTCACTTCATTAACCAGTCTTTTCTTGTGAAAATCATAAGACATTGTCTCTGCTATGTCATTTCTAGAGACGTACTTAACTATACTTAAATGTTTTCTTTATTAAAGACTGATTGGTTTTCATTCCATTTTACTTCATGAAATAATGTTATATACTGGTTGAATGGTTATAGTTTTTGGTACATGTTCTTTTAATAACTTTTTTTTTTTTTTTTTTTTTTTTTTTTTTTTTTTTTTTTTTTTTTTTTTTTTTTTTTTTTTTTTTTTTTTTTTTGCGGCACCAGGGATTGAACTCACAACCTCGTGCCTGCCTGGTACATGTTCTTTTAAAGTCAACTTAGTTTTTAAACACACACTGAGTAGATTTAATATGCCAAATATTACACCAGGAGAGGAGATGACAAGGACAAAAGAAATGGCTTCTCACTTTGAAAAGCTTATGGATTGTTTAGGGAAACAGATATTGAAGTAAATCATGGTAAAAAGATTTGCATTATTATATGGTCAGATAAATACTACAATTGGAATAACAGGTTAAGATATACAAAATAAGGATGAATTAATGAAGGATTTAGTTGCCTAACATCAATGCCATAGGTTAGATTTGTTTAATTTGGAAAGAAATGCATATATATATATATATATATATATATATATAACTTATTATTTAGAGAGTTTACACCATAAATTAAGTCCATAAAGGAGGAAGTGAACACAGTTTGGGAAGAATATTATTTGGTTCTTAGAATTTTCCACTTTCTACTCCCTAGATGAACTATGCAAATCCCACTTGTAAACTTTTGAGTCAACTCATGATAAAATCAACCAAGTGGTTTGAAAGACTATATTGTATTATAAACCTTAGAAGCACATTACAGCATCTTATATGTGACATGATTAACCAGAAGAATTGCCTCATTTGTAATAAGGAATAAATTGTAGGAAAGTAGGCTTGTGACTAGGTCTTTCCCTTTCGCAACTCATTTTCCATGGAAACTCTATTATTGAGTCACATTTATAAAATCGCAGTATAAGTTTTTGTATTGTTGGTACAGCAGCATTTATGTCATCTTTGTACATTTTGGCTCATCAGATGTAGAGTTTGGCTTGTCTGTATGGCTTTTTATTATAGGATTGGCCTCATAAATGTGATTGTGTGTGAGACACTGTGATACTTACAAGAACAGCAAGGCATTCAGAAAGTTTCTGAGATTCAATGAAACAGAGTTTTCTTTGTAGAAAATAGAAATATGTTTGGTTTGAGAGAAAAAGTACCAAATCTTACCACATGAAGTTAGGAAGGCATTAAAGACTGTATTAAAAACTGTATTCATTTTATATAGTGCATGGTGATACGGCAGCAAAATATTTATTCTTCGTAATAGGTCTATGGTCTATCATTAAAGCTGTTCTCTGAAGTATAGCAGTCACAACACAGTAGGGCAATAATAATGAAAAGGCAAGTGTACATTATGAGAAAAGCACAATTAGGAAAACAAACTTACTGCTTCTCCGGCAGGTCCTCTGTCTCCTGTACTGCCAGGGGGTCCCTGTATACCCTGGACGAATAAGTGAAAAACTTGTAGAAGTAATGTTTGAAAATGTTTCAGTTTCCTTACCTTAGCTTTTATTACAGACTCTTTTTTTATGTCTGCCTTCTTTTTTTTCTTTTACAGAAAAACACCCACAACATAAAGTTGACTATTTTTTTTTACCATTTTCAAGCATAAAGATTTATGGCATTAAGCACATTCACAATGTTGAGCAGCCACCCTTGCCATCCACCTCTGGAACGTTTCCATCTTCTCTAAGTGAAACTGTACCTCCATTAAACCTGAACTCTGCATCACCACTTCCCCCAGCCCCTGTTAACCACCACTGTACTTTTAAAAAATTAGAATGGATTCGATTACTCTGTCAGTGATGGTGAACCTTTTAGAGATGGAGTGCCAAAGCTGCAACTCAGAATCTACTTATCTATTGCAAAGTGCCAACACTGCAGTGTAGTCTGACGCTCTGTTGCTGGGGCAATGCTGGGGCAGTTTGGCTTCTGTGTTGCCAGAGAGGGCTTTGGGTACCTGCTGCAGCTTGCATGCCCTAAGTTCGCCACCACTACTTCAGATAAATGAGATCATATAGTATCTGTCCTTTTGTGTCTGGTTTCTTTAACCTAGCATACTGTATTTACAGTTCATCCTTGTAGTATGTGTCAGAAATTCCTTCCTTTTAAATGATGAATAGTATTGCATTTTATGTATATGCTGCATTTTGTTTACTCATCTATCAATGGATACTTAGGTTACTTTTAACTTTTGGCTGCTTGTGAATAATGCTGCTGGACACATGGGTGGACGAGCAGCTGTTTGGTTTTTTTCTTTCAATTATTTTGGGTATTATTCTAGAAGAAGAGTTTATGGATGATATGGTAAATTGTTTTGTTTAATTATTTGGAGAAAATGGCAAACCAATAGTATTACCCTTTTCCATTCTCATCAGCAACATACAAGGCTTCCAACTTTTGTAAATTCTTGCCAACAGTTTCTGAGTCTTTTTTTTTTTTGATAATAGCATTCTAGTGTCGTAGAAATAGTATTTTATCGTGGTTTTGACTTATGAATGGTGTATGATGTCGAGCATCTTTTCATGGTGCTTATTACCCATTTATATATCTTCTTTGGTGAAATATGTATTTGATTTTTTTGCTCATGTTTTCATTGTGTTGCTGATGGTTTGGATTTTAAATGTCCTCCAACAGCCACGTGTTTAATGGTTGGTTACTGGCCTGTGGCACTACTGGGAGGTGGTGGAATCTCTAGAATGGGGGTCTAATGGAAGAAAGCTACACCACTGGGGACATGGCTTCCAGGGGCTACTAGAACACATGTGCCATTTCTCTTTCTCTTTTTGGATGTCTTCTCTCTCTTTGCTTCTTGAGTGCCATGATGTAAGCAGCCCTGGTATCCCATGAACTTCTCATCAAGATGTTCTACCACACCGTAGGCTCCCAAACAATGGAGCCAACTGACCGTGGAGTGGAATCTCTAAAACCATGAACCAAAATGAATCTCTCTTCCCTTTGAATTGAGTTCTTTGGGTATTCTGTCACAGTTACAGAAAGCTGATTAACATAGGGTTTTTTTTTCTTTTTGTGTGCATTGGCCATTGAGCTGTAGGAGTCCTTTGCCTCTACTTTTAGAATTTTACCTCACTCTATACTGTGACAAATAATTTTCCAGAATTACTTTATATTTGGATTTTCTTATACTTTTAATATTGATATGAGATCATTTTACCAAAAATAATGTTTTTGTGATGTGCTAATAAGAACTTAAAATCTGGCAATACATAAGAGTTTCAAAACCTCTGGGTGGCTGGAAATAACCACACTGAACCTTTAAATTCCTTATTTTTTGCCACACCAGGTGTCAAACCCAGGTCCTTGCACACTCCAGGCAACATCTCTAGCTTTTCTTGTTTGTTTGTTTATTTATTGTCTTTGTGAGTCAGGGTCTCATTATGATAGCACAGGACAGCCTTGAACCCACAATGATTCTCCTGCTTCAGCCTCCCAAGTGCTGGGATTACAGGCATGTGCCACCATGTATGGCCTGGCTTATTTATTTATTTTTTTAACACTTTTTTTTAAACATCATGTCTATCATAAGTCTTTGGATATGAAGTATATTATAAAATGATAGATAAAACTTTAAACCCAATTCTAGATCATTCCTTGGTCCTTTCCTTCAAGGTTTTACTCAGTGCCAGACATTATACAAAGTGCCAGACATTGATGAATATTGAGAATATTTAAAATACGGCCCCTATTTGAATGATGTATCTTCTATATTATTGATTTTGAAAAGGGTGATAACACAGCTAATCATAATTACCATTACATCTGAAAACTAAAATTTAAGAAAATGACATTAAGCTGGAAGTAAAGATATTCAAAATACCAAATGTTGATTATGCTCAGAAAGGAGAAGTCTTATGTGCTGTTAGTGGGAATGTAAATTAGTACAGTCATTATTGATAACAGTATGGTGGCTCATAAAAACAATAACAACAACAGCAACAACAGGGTAGAACTACCACATGATCTAGTAATCTCACTACTAGTATATATCCAAAAGGAAAAGAAATGCGTGTATCAAAAAGATTTATATGTGGAAGCTAAAAATACTAATCTCATAGAAGTAGAGAGTAGAAAGTAGTTACCAAAGGCTTGAAAGTGGAGGAAGGAGAGAAGAAGATAGGATGGCAATACAGGATAGATTGACTAGAAGGAAAAACTTTCAAGGTTCTATGGGAGAGTAGGGTAACTATGTTTCACAATATTTAATTGTATATTTTAACATAACTGGTAGCAATGATTTTGAATATGCCCAACACAACGAAATGATAAATGTTTGAGGTGATGAATATACCAATTACTCTGATTTGACTATTACGTATTGTGTATATGTACTGGAAAATCATACTGTACCCTCATTATGGTTTGAAACTGGAATATCTCCACCTGCTGAGCCTTCTATGCTCAGATGGACTTTTGGAAGGTGATTGGATTGTGGAGGCTCTAACTGACTTGCTGTTAGGCAGTAGGGCCTGTTTGGAAGTAGGTAACTCGGTGGTGATCTGAAAGAGTATATCTTCTCATGCTTCTTGTTTCATTCCCTACTTACTGACCACCATGACATGAGTAGTTTTCCTCTGCCAGGCCTTTCCACCATTCCTCTTTCGCATTTGAATCTGCCAACTATAGACTGAAATTTCTGAATCTGTGAGCCAAAATAAATCTCTTCTCCTTTAAAGTGTGAGTTTCAGGTACTTTGTCTCAGCAACAAAAGAAGTGATTAAGGTAACTCCATATGTATGTATAATCATGTTTCAAACAAAAATTTAAAAATATTTGTAGAAGAACTCAAAATTCTTAGCACTACACAATCCTCTGTTACAATCATCAAAGTTCTACTAAGTGTCTATGCTTAGAGATAGAGAAGCATGTAAAGTCATGGGCTAAAGCCATGTTTCAGTCTTGAAAATTCTATTCTCTTCATTTGGTTCCTAAATTAAGAGACAGAATCAATACAAAGAATCCCTCTGAGCCTGATGAAGGAACTGAAACATACATTAAATATCCAGAACGTTACAAAATGCCTGCTCAGTTTTCTTTGTAAAATGTGTTTGGATATAATACCAAGCTTAATATATAAATTTAATGCTGTTGATGGTACATAAAAACTGTTTCTCTAAGTGATGAAATAATTTTAAACGTTCTCTTAATTCTCTTTAAGACTTTTAAGATACAAATAATATAACAATAATAATAAAACTCTCTGCTCCACGAGTTCAACTCAGTAAGTGTGAGAACGATGACCCAATAAATAGTAACATCTATGTTGGTTGTTTATTGAGAGCTTGTGTCAATACATTAAAATAAGCATATCTTAGAACTATGAGAGATACTCCATTTTAAAGATAGGGAAGCTGATATTTAGAGAAATTAAATAATATGTTCAAGGTCAAATGAACTAGCAAGTGGCAGAAATATTATTTAATGTCTAATATGTCTAACTTCAATACAATATAAGGATATATTCATGCAGTGGAATTACAGTAGAAATAGGGACATCTCATCTGAAATACTGAAGGTCAGATGAAAGTGTTTTTTAGTGTTGAATAAAAACAAGCAAAACAAATCCAGGATCCTGTATCCTGTAAAAAAATATCCTTCAAGAATAAAAACAAGGAAGAGATGTGCCTCCCATAGGCCTACTGGTGTGTGGGCTAAGAATCAAGGACATCTGCCTCTCCCCACTCCACCCCACTAAGCAACCTGCTGGTTTGGAGGACTGGCTAAGTTGATAGCAACTACAGTACATAAAGCAACTAAATGCATGTACTGTTTGGTTGATTTTGCAGGCCTGGAGCCAGTAGTCTGAGCATCTCTTGGGAAGATGACAGTATGCAATATATCAAATATGGGGGATTCTCGTCTGTCTTGTCTTTGAGGCCCAATATTGTTCTCATTGTTTTGCTTTATTCTGATTAATTTTTTTTGCTTTATTTCATATTCTGTTTTTATTGGTTTTATTCTGTTTTGTTTTTGGTTTGATTTTACTATACCTGATGGAATAGTCAACTATTCTGAAAATAACAAGATATACTATAGTAGCTATTGTTTTCCTAGTATCTTTCTTTGAAGTTCTGTACCATTTCTACTGCTTTGTTTTGATTGACTTTGTTCTGTTATGTTTTGTTGGATTTTACTATCTTTAAAATAAAAAAATAAAATAATAATAAAAAAGCAAGCAAAAATAAAAACAAAATGAAGACAGTTCATCAATAAAAATTAAAAGAAATCATAAAAAGTAAGATACTTATCACTAAAAAACTTCATCAAAAGAAATCTAAAGAAAGTTCCACATGCCACAGGGAAATGACACCACTTTGAAATACAGATTTTCAGAAAGGAACAAAAAGCACCAAAAATTCTAAGTAGACAAGTAAATAAAAATCCCTATTTTCTCATAAATATCTCTAACATACATATTTCATTTATGTTAGAATAAATTTTATGTAGATTAAAGCAAAATTATAACTTTAAATGTAAGATTCATAATGCATAAAAATATAATTCATAAAACAATGTAAGTATAAAAGGCTGTGTTGACAATTTGTACTTCTGGTGGCAAATTCCTTATACTTCTGCTAAATATTTAACATAAAATATTTATTTTGTGACATTGTCCAGACATATTTTGCTAATTCCTGAACTAGAATAATTATTTAAAATAATAAATATTGCTAAAAAGACAATAGATAAATAGAAATAGAATTCTCAAAAGTATTCAGGTTGACTTCTGGGAAGATGGCAAAGTGGCGTGTAGCAGAAAAAAAGCCTTTCTGAGACTTGGTGTCCAGGTGCTGGAACTTGGTAATGTAAGGAAGAGAAGCAGGAGAGACAGAGGTACCCAGGACCCAGGAAGGATCTGAAGTGAGAATTTAAATTCATAGGGAAAACAAAGAGAGAGACGTCAGTGAAGAAGAAGGTGGCAGGAGGCACTTTTTCCCAGAGCCCTGACTCACTGCATGGGAGAGGTGGCTCAAACTTGCAGACACATGGTGCCTACTGGCGACTCTAGAGGTCTCCACAGAGAAACACACCAGTGGAGTGGAGCAGTGGAAACAGGAGACTGCAGTGGCTAGTGAGTCATTCAGTTTCAAATGTCCTCTGGAAGAGGGTGATGGGTCGGTAGCCATCTTGGTGAGGGGCCAAATGAGCTCAGAACTCACAAAAGCTGAAAGTTGGCTCTATCTAGAAGCTCTCAGTGTCAGAGTGAGGTTGCCAGGTTCAAGTGGCAGGAGGTCAGGGAACCGAGTTCAAGCTGGCAGGGAGCTTAGCTCAAGCCAGCAGGAGGTACACAGAGTGTTTAGGCTGAACAAAACAGGTTCCAGCCTCAGCTAGAAACCAGCCTGAACTTCAGTGGAACTGAAGGTGCAGACTTACTGGGATTATCCACTAACCTGCTGTAAAGCTGCAACTGCCTTGCTGGGAGTAATCAAGTGAGATCTGGACTCTGTCTCCACAAATTGTTCACATACTGTCTCCAAAATTTTTCTTTTCTTTTTGCTTTGTTTTGTTTTTCTTGATTGTTTGTTCTTGCTTTTATATTAATGTGAACATGGTTTCTAGTTCTTTTGTTACTGTTCTGTTTGGTTCTTGGTTTTATTTTTTCCTTCTCTATTTCCCTCCCGTCTTCTTCAGCAGTCTCCCAAAGTTTATATAATCTTCCTTTGTCCTCCAGCCTTGCTTCTAATATTTTCCTCTTCTTCTATTTCTTTTTTCCCCTTTAATCCCCGCCCAAGTGTAAAATCACCATATTGAGGGCTTATTTACTGCACAGAATTTTCTGGTCCTAGTTTTTGTTATATAACCACAAGTCTAGTTCAGCAGGTCAATTGAAGGTGGAAAATAAATAGTTACCACAGTTTGTCATTTTCAAGGCTCTGTTTGATGCTACTGTTATTGATGATTATACTACTTTAGCAATGGTGACATAATTGTTCTATTTAGTTGTTTTTTCTGATATGCCAAGACTGAGATAGCCAAAGAGTCATAAACAATATTATAGGTCACTTCCAAAGAACCAGGGGCTGGGCCAAGGTAACCACTTCTCACCCTCAATAAATTGAAGAGGCAAGATCTTTCAACAGAGTAAAAACAAAAAGCCAGATGAACCTGGAAGACATCTCTGAGAAGCAGTCATTTCCTAAGGGAAAAGCAATAAAGTTACTCACCAAAAGCAATTGTAAGTATCAATCCAGGAATTAAACTAAAAAAGACAAAAGAAAATGAGAAGACACTTAAACAAGATGCAACCACAGACTTCTAGCTCACCAAAGGCAAATCCAGGGGTCAATCAGTTGGAACAATTCAAAAGCCAACCATATAGACTCTCTGAAGTGGTAACAGTGAAAGTAATAAAGCAGATGAATGAGACTCTAGAAAAAAAATCAAATCAGAAATAATTTCTTAGACAACTACAGAGATGGTGACCAAAATGAAAGACATGTTTAGTGGCTCCAAAACAGATAAAGATAAAAAGACAGAGAAGATTAGGAAAATGTTGGGAACCATGAGTGTCCAACATAGGAAAGAAATGGAATCTATGAAACTGATTCAAACAGATATCCAGGGGATTAAAGAGTCTACTGAAAGTATATGCAGCAGAATAAGGGAATGTGAGGACACAATCTCAGCTATAGAAGACAGGATTGCAGTTAGCAATCATTGAAAATTTCTTAAAAATAGCATGGGACCTTGAAAAATCAAGCCACCAGCTGCTAGATGATGTAATGAAGAATAACATAAGATTGATCAGTGTCTATGAAAAAAGCAGGAGATAGCACAAAAAAAAAATAAAATCTGTTCACAGAAGTAATGACAGAAAACTTTCCAAGCAGGAAAAGAGTATAGACAAGCGAGGGATATATAACTCCAAATAGCAATAATTAGAAAAAAAAAGAAGGAAAAAGAATATAGACCAAATCATGTAATAGTCAACATTCCAGAAATTCAACACAAGAACAGAATATTGAAAGCCTTAGAGAAAAGAAACAAATCATCTATAAAGGAAAGCCCATCAAAATAACAGTAGACTTCTCACCGTAGATCATCAAGTCAAGGACAGCTTGGAGTAAAGTATTTCAAGAACTAAAAGAAAACAACCTCCAGCCCACACTGATATACCCCACAAAATTATCTGTCAAAATTGATGGAGAGATAAAACATTTCCATGGCAAAGAACATCTGAGGAAATTCATGACTGCCAAACCAGCACTCCAAAATATTCTGAAGGACATTCTAGAAGGAAATAACAAGGACTAAAACGCCATGAATCCCAACAGAATCAATCTACCAGGCGAGGCAACTAATACAGGGGAAAAAGGAGAACCAAAAGTGGTAAAATAACAAGGATAAGTCAATAAATATCAGTTATAGCCATTAATATTAGTGGCCTCAATTCACCAATCAAAAGAAACAGATTGTCAAAATGGATCAACATGCAGCATAGAAGAAACACATTTAATTCAAAAAGAAATTCATAGGCTGAAAGTCAAAGGATGGAAAACAATAATATATGTGACTAGAACCAGAAGAAAGCAAAGGTAGCTTTCTACTTGCAGAAAAAGTGGATTTCAACCAAGACTGATCAAAAGAGACAAAGAAGGCTACTACATCCTTGTAAAAGGAACAATCCAAGAGGAATACATAACAATCATAAATATATATGGACCAAATACCCACATACCAACTATATAAAACAAATATTAACAGACATGAAAAATCATACAAGCATTAACACAATTGTAATGAAAAATCAAATAAGCATCAACACAATTGTAATGGGACCTCAATATCCCACTATGAAAAATAGACAGATCAACTAGACAAAAACTCAACAATGAAATATAAGAACTGAACCAAACTTCTGAACAAATGGATTTAGTAAATGTCTACAGAGTGTTTCACCCCATAACATCAGAATACATATACTTCTCAGGCACATGCGGGATGTTAACCAAAATACTAGCTCATAGAACATGCTTAAGTAAATGCAAAGAAATTGAAATTATCTGATGCATATTTTCAGACAATAGTGCAATGAAACTGGAAATCAGTGGCAAAAGAAACCATAAAAACTTCATAAACACATGGAAAATAAATAACAACTTGATGAAAAACCAATGCATCATGGATGAAATTAAAGAAGAAATTAGTTTCTACAATTAAATGATAATGCTGATACAACATATTTAAACTTACAGGACACAATGAAAGCAGTGCTATGAAGAAGATTTATAGTGGTGAATACCTATGTTAAAAAAACAATGAGCTCAAATAAATAACTAACGTTGAAGCTGAAGCTTCTAGAAAATGAAGAGCAAGTCAAGCCCAAAACTTGTACAAGGAAAAAAATTATGAAGAACAGAGAAGAAATTAATGCAACTGAGACTAAGCAAGCAATACAAAGAATCAATGAATTGGAGTTGGTTCTTTGAAAGATTAAATAAAACTGACAAAGCCTTAGTCAATGTTAGCAAAAATAGGAAAGAAAAGACTCAAACCCGTGCAATTAGGAATGAAAAGGGTGAAATCACAACAGATTCTGCAAAAATTGAGAAGATCACCTATATCTACTTCAAGACCCTGTATTGTAATAAAATGGAAAATACATAAAAAAAGGACAGGTTCCTGGTTATACATATGCACTACCAAAGTTGAATAAAAAAGATATAAAAGTTCTAAATAAGTCAGTATCAGTCAATGAAATTGAAGATGCAATTAAAAATCTACCTGCAAAGAAAAGCCCAGACCCTGACAGATTCACTGCAGAATTCTACAAGAAATTTAGAGAAAACCTCATGCTGCTACTTCTAAAACTCTTCCATGAAATTGGAAGAGATGCAATACTCCCATATTCATTCCTGGAAACAAGCACTACACTGACAAAAACAGAGAAGGACTCAACCAAAGAAAGAGAATTATAGGCCAATCTACCTAGTGAACATACATGCAAAAATCTTCAATAAGATACTGGCAAACAGAATGCAGCAAATTAACAAGGTCATACACCATGACCAAGTAGAATTCATCCCAGGAATGCAAGGATGTTTCTTCATACACAAATCAATGAATTTAATACACCATATCAACAGAGCCATGGACAAAAACTACATGATTGTCTCTGTAGATACAGAAAAAGCATTTGACAAAGTCCAACACCCATTCATGAGAAAAAAAACCCTACAGAATATTAGAATATATGTACTTTATCTCAATCTGATAAAAGCCATCTATGACAAATGAACAGGCAACATCATACTAAATGGACAAAAACTGAAAGCTTTCGCTCTAAAATCCGGAACATGACAAGGATGCCAAGTGTTACCATTCTTATTCAATATCATTCTGGAAACATTAGTAGAGCAATTCAACAAAAGAAAGAAATAAAAGAGCAAGGATAGGAAAGGAAGAAGCTAAATTATCATTATTTGTGGATGACATGATACCATACAAAACACCTAAAACTCCACAAAGACATCTGAATTTAATAACCAAATTCATTAGCTTAGCTGAGTACAAAGTCAACACTCAAAAATCAATAACCTTTCTGTACACAAATAAAAAACAAACTGAGAGAGAAATTAGGAAAACAACATCTTTCACAATAGCATACAAAAAAATTAAATAGGGGCTGGGGATATAGCTCAGTGGCACAGCACCTCCCTGGCAAGTGTGAGATTGTGAATTTGATGGTAGCAAAACAAATAAAAAACCAAATAAACAAACAAATGACATATCTAGGAATCAATCTCATAAAGAAAGCAAAAGTCCTCTATATTGAAAACTAAAGTACTATGAAAAAGGAGATTGAAGAAGATATCAGAATACAGAAAGATATCCCTTGTTCTTGAGTTGGGAGAACCAATATAGTGAAAATGGTCATACTTCCAAACTTGTTATATAGAGTCTATGCAATTCCAATCAAAATTCCAATAGCATATCTCATAGAATCAGAGAAAACAATCCCAAAATTAATTTGGAACTGGAAGAGACCTAGAAGAGCAAAAGCAATTCTGGGCAACAAGGGCAAGGCAGGGGACATCACAATCCTTGATTTGAAATTATATTACAAAGCTACAGTGATAAAAACAGCATGGTACTGGGAAAAAAAACCCAAGGATGAATGGAACAGAATAGAAGATGCAAAAATAACCCCAGTCATACTCAGCCACCTTATCTTTGACAAAGGAGCCTAACACCTTCATTGGAAGAAAGGCAGCATCATTAATAAGTGATGCTAGAAAAACTGACTTTCCACATACCCCAAAAATGTAGACTAGACTCATGTCTTTTACCATGCACTAAACTAAAATTAAAATGGGTCAAAGATCTAAATATTAAGACAGAAACATTAAATCTGTTAGAAGAGAGAATAGATAGGTAGAACTCTTGAAGACACTGGTGTAGGCCAAGCCTTTATTAATAAAGCCCTGATTGCACAGGAACTATCACAAAGAATCAACAACTGGGATCTTATCTTATTAAAAAACTTTCACAGCAGGAGAAACCACCAATACAGTGAAAAGACAATCCATGGGATGGGAATAAATTTTAGCCAGTTGTTCCTCAAACAAAGGATTAACATCTAGAATATATAAAGAACTCAAAACAATTAGAGCCCACCCAGATTTAAAGACCCAATCCAAAGAAGAGCATCTGAAACAAATAGACTCTTCTCAGATGAAGAAGTAGAAATGTCAAATAGATACATGAAAAATGTTCAACATTTCTGATAATTTGAGAGATGCAAATTAAAACAACACTGAGATTCCACCTCACTCCAGAAAGAATGGTTATTATCAAGAAATCAACCGATAATAAATGCTGGTGTGACTTGTGAGGGAAAAGGAACCTTTGTTCATTTGTAGACTGGTTCAACCACTGTGGAAATCAGTGTGGAGATTCCTCAAAAAACTAAATCTAGAGGTCCCATTCAATCCAGCTATTTCCCTTCTTCATATCTTCCTGAAAGAATTAAACATATCATACAAGAGCGATATATGCACACCCATGTTTATGGTGGAACAGTTCATAATAGCTAAATTTTGGAAAAAGCCCAAATGCCCAACAACCAATAATGAATGGTTAAAGAAAAGTTTTGTCCTAATACAGTAGGTTACTACTCTGACACAAAGAAGGATAAACTCAGGACATTTCTAGGTGAATGGTTGCACCTTGAGATCATATTCTTAAGTGAAATAAATCAAACACACATATGTCAATATCACATGGCTTCTCTGGTGTAAGAAACTGCACGTGTAAATAAGGACCAGAATGTATAATAGATACTGCAAAATTGGAAGAAAATGTTTAAATGAGAAGAGGAACAAGTGGGGAGAGAAAAGAAGGGAAAAGAATAAAAAAGAATAGAAGGAAAAAATGGAAAAGAAGCTTTTTTAAATAAAGAGGGAAAAAGGGGTGGGGGGGGAATGGGAAAAAAGGAAGCAAGATACACCATGCACAGGTACAAACTCTCTATGATGACTGTTATCACTATATCTAAAATGTAAAGAAAAAATAGTATTCAGTGCTAACAGGAAGGCATCAAAAGATTTTTACAACAAAAAGGATAAAAGGAACAAACGTATCTTAAAATGGTGAACCTATATTAAGCGTATCAATATGACAGGAACCAAACACTATAATTAAAAGGAGAAGTGTGCCAGAATTAAAAAGCAATATCCAACTACAATATATTGAAATTAAATATCAAGACACACGTAGGAAAATATTCCACCTGAACAGCAAGCATAAGAAGGATGAGAAACTATATTGATGTCAGATAAAGTAAAATTCAAGACAGTGTCAGCAAGAGGGAAAAGAATTATAAAAGAGAAATCAGAATAGATTTTTTTAATAATAAAAGGGTCAGTTGATTAGACATATTAACCCTAAATGTGAATGCACTTACATGAATTTCAAACTACATAAAGTAAAATTTGAGAGAATTAAGGAAATAGAGACATTCAAAATCATAGATTTTTTATGTACTCATCAATCAATCAATAGAACATTTACATAAATACCAGTAATGTTAAAAGTGTTATAATGCTTACGTGATTTGGAAAATCAGAAACAATGCTTTATCATTTTAGGTTTATCATCTTAGGTTTTATCATCTTAGTAATACAATAGATTGTGGCTTTTGTTCCTGATTTTTCCTTTGAGTCAGATCTGCATGTAGATGCAAAGAGAAATGGGAAACATACTGGTTATGTGTACTACCAAGTGTACTACACATGTTTCCAATTTTCATTTAACATTTGGCTTTAGAATTATGACAACTAGAGGCTGGGGGCATAGTCAGTGGTAGATCATACTGTTATTTTGCACAGGTTTGGGATTCTATCCCCAGCATAAAAGAAACAAATAATTATGAAAATTGAGACATGGAAGATGCTTTAAAGATCTTATCAGTCTGTCTATTTTACAAATGAGGGAAATCTGATCCAGAGAGCTCAGCTATTAAACAAAGATTATACAGTTTCTAGGAGTATGTAAGAACAATGGTCAATCTGACCTCTAATATTTTTTCCATTATATAACATTGCCTGCTGGTCACAGTGTTTTAAAGGATTGGAGACACTAAGAATACTCTAAAGCATAAAATGAATCTTTAGGACTTGTATGATTTTATTGATTGACTGTTTATTGCATATCCAAGATTTCAATTCATCAAGGAGAAGGAGACAATGTGGCTGAGTAGAGCCTGGTGACACACAGCTGTAATTCTAACACTCTGCAGGGCTGAGGCAGGAGGGTAAGAGGTTTGATCCTAGTATGGGCAATTCAAATACCTAATGAGAACTGTCCCAAAAATAAAATAGGGCTAGGCATGTAGTTCAGTGTAAAGGCCCTCAGTTCAATTCTTAGTAAAAAAGAAAAAATAAAAGAGAAAGAAAGGAAGAAAAAGAAAAAAGGAAAGGAAAGCAAAAAAAAAAAAAAAAAAAAAAAAAAAAAAAAAAAAAAAAAAAAAAAAAAAAAAAAAAAAAAAAAAAAAAAAAAAAAAAAAAAAAAAAAAAAAAAAAAAAAAAAAAAAAAAAAAAAAAAAAAAAAAAAAAAAAAAAAAAAAAAAAGACAAAGTAGGCATAGAACATAATAAATTACAACAGCTATTATAAGCTCATTAATTTTGGGCAAACCATGTTATCCATGAAGGTAATTCTACACTTTCATTAGTCTCAGCAACTTGCTTGCTGTAACCTAAGGTTATGAAATGATTCTAGTATCTTTTATTTGATTAAGGGAGTCAAACATCACATTTATCTAAGCTGAAAGTGGAGGTAAAATTGTAAGAAATGTCAACAGTGGACAGAAGTATTAAATGATTTTTATTTCTTTAGGCCTCAATTCTTTAAAACCAGAGGAGTGAACCTGACCTTCAGATTTCTCTATTCATTGCAACACACTTGCCTTGTATACAATACTGAGAAGTAGTGACAATCTGCAGAAGTAGCTTTTGCATTGATAATTAAAAGGTCAGGTGATGAATTTTAACATTCAAGGACTGTTTTTTGGGGGAAGAAATTTAGTTTATAATACAATACCAAACACAATTTCTTTCCCTAGAATATCTTTTTTCTCTTTTGGCTCTCTCATCAGTCAAATAATGCTGTTGTCACAAACCACAGGCAGAGGGCAGCAGATTTCAAAGAGGAACAAGCAAATGCAGTGATACTGGTGACAATTCTTTCAGCAACTAAAATACCTACCTTATCCTTTTCTGACTCATCACCTGCGATCTGTTTATATTACATAATTTTATAACTTTATATATACACATGTCTATGATAAATCAAATGTCATTAAAATTATAATTCTGAATGAAGTAAAATATTCAAGCATTCATGCTTATATGTTGACATTCATATCTTATGTTTATATGTTTATGCATGCATATGTGACTCATTTTTGTCTTTTTAAACATTTTTATCTTTTATTTGGTGATGACAGTCACAGAAGTTATTGCCTGTCAGGTAAAAAAATAATGTATAATTCTGGTAAGATGTGTGATAGTAGGAAAATATCTACCATTAAAAACATTAAACACATTTAGAGAAGAGTCATGAGAAAGCACACATAGAACCATATTCCAATGGTCTAAAATACCATTCAGTTGAGTTAAAAAGGTAACTAAGGATAAGCTCTCAAATAACTTTCCTATATTAGCTTTATTATTTCCCATTCTATTTATGTATCATACCATTTTATTTTGAAATGAGTTTTACATAAAAACTAATTTAGCACAACTAGAGTGAAGTAATGGTTATTACCACCAGTTTAAAAGTAGGTGCAACCAAGGCCGGGAATGGATAAGCAACTTAATCAAATAAAACATAACATAAGGATTAAAAGAGGAAGAGAACTTTTATTCTCTTAGTGCAATGTACTAGACATGAAACAATGGTTGTAGCAGAGAAGAAAACAGGTAATTTCTATAATATATATGAAGATAATCATATATATGAATATAACCATATCATATACTATAAATATATACAATTTTTACTATTATGTAATACAATTAAAGCATTGTTTAAGCACCTCTCTTACACACAGAAAACAATTATGCTTTGATTATTTTCTAATTACTTACTGGTTTTCCTTGAGATCCTCTCTCTCCAGGGTTTCCAATCTTACCCTACACAAGAAAAAAAATGTGTAGGTCAAGTGTCCCCCTCTCAAAATAATAGAAGAAAGAATCAAGGAAAACAGGGAAGATTTAAAATGCTCATACTTGATGTGAACTTTTAAATTTCCTTACCATAATACCATGAAGACCTCTTTTTCCTTTATTTCCTTTTTCACCCTAACAAAGTAGACAAATTAGTAAGAATTTAAAGTATAGCCTTACATATGTTAGCATAAATTCAGAAACATAAAATAAGATACCAAGTATATAGTTCACTATTAAAAAGAAAACATTTGTTATGTGTAGTAAAAATTTTTATGTTGCATGTTTAAATGTAGAAAAAAATTAGAACTACACTTTTCTAAGGTGATACATGATGTTTTGGACTATATAGACTCAATTTGGGTAGACTCTATTTGGGTAGACTAGGCTCAATAAAATTTAACTGCATATGAAATAAGAAAATCGATGATTACCTTGGTACCTTGTATACCTTGTTCCCCTGGAAGACCATCTGGTCCTCTAGGTCCCTAGAGACAGAAAAAATATTCTATTGTTAATTTGATATGCTTTCCCCTTTTGTAAAACTGTTATGTGTTCTTTCAAGCAAAACCATTGAGCTCTTCTTGACCAACTCCTAGTTGTTTTTATGCCCTGATCACAGAAAAGAATATAGCTGACTGTATTATTGAACTTCTTTGTATGAGAGAATCAAGCCAATGTTTTTTTCTTAAGATTTTACGTTTTTCAGCTCGAAGAGCAAAATTAATTGGGAAGGGAAAAGGGGGAAAGAGGGAAGGGAAAAGGAAAAGATATAAATCTGTATATATGTATATGTAAGATAACTAAAACGAAAACACTGCTGAATGTATTCGTTATTGATAAAGAATAATTAATACTCATATGATTAGATCAATTTTACATGTCTATATCTATTAATGTAAACAACCATTTTGAAGATAATGATACACAATATTGCAACCATTGTCAAGTTTCTATCCTGTTTTGTAAACCTGTAATGTAACTGTTGTGTATTTACTCTAGCTGTTTGTCTCTTTTGCTTTTTGTCTTTGTTATATGTGTCTTTTTTTCTCTTAAATAAATAAAAAAACATTTTATGTTTTTAAAAATATTAAATCAAATGACTACAAAATAGCTTTTTATAGTTGTTGAGATGCCTATGTTTATTATTTTGAGTATTTTGTCTACTCTGTCACTTACTCAATAGTCAGCTGGATTTATTCTTAAAATAACCATAAAGTTACTTAACAGTGATTGGTGTGTTTGTCTAAATAATCGTAAGTTCCATATTTTTAGAACGATACTTTTCTTCTCACATTACTACGTACTGTGCACCTGTGCACAACAGTTTCTAGAAGACACAGAAACGGAGTAGCAATACTGTTGGAAATGCTCATGTCAATTTAAAACTTCTCACTGTTAATTCAATAGTTGCAAAGAAGCACTAGTTGGAAAAGTCGTTCTCTAGTATAGTGACAGAATAGTCTCCTTATCTAACTTGTATCTTTCCTTGGAAGATTTTAAAGTCTTTTTGAAGGGGTTCAATTCAATTCTACAGTCTCTAACTGTGTCAAAAGAATCATAGTAAGTGGTATGAGAATACATAATTATGAGAAAGTTTCTTCATTATAAAGCTTATAGAGTGAAAAGGAAATTACATAAGTAACTGTAATACAGGCAGAGATAGGGCATGACAAGGGCCAAAAGGAGGATTGAAAGATGGAGATAACCTTGACATGTTTGTAATGGGAATGAAGATATCTTTTTGGCAATTGGAAGTTAAGCTCTCATGGAATTACTCAAACTAGAATGAACTCAAGATAGAGCAACACTATGAGAAAAGGAACAGAGGCATGCAAGAAGATACTCAAAGAATGAAAAAATAGTTTTGCCAGAGTACTGATTACATGTATGGAAATATTAAGAAATAAATATGGAAAGGACCACTGAGATTTAAAAGGTGAAGGACTGGGGTATGCATTTAAGTCACTTGGCAGTGAGAAACCCTACAGGAGTTCTGTTAGAGCAGTGACACAAATCTCCCAGTACAACCTACTGACTTGTGACAGCCCCCAAGTCTTCAATACCTTCTCTTATACTTCATATAACATGAGCTTTGTTTTAGCTTTATATTATTAAAAACTGCTTACTATAGTGGAACTGTTTTCACTCATATTCTAAGGCTAATTGCATTCCTTGATCTTTGGGTACATGCATAGATTTGGAAATACCACTCACATTCCTGAGGATCTATAGCTCCACTGGCCCTATTAAAGTGAAAGCCATAGCTCCCGACCTACAATTTCTGTTTGTATGCAAGGTACTCCATAATCTGTTCCCAACTCTTCTCTATTCCATTTTCCAGTAAAAGACTGTGAAACTAAATTACAGTCTTATTTACTGAATTCCTGCTACAAATCAAGTTTTGTTTTATGCCCAGAGGACACTGGAAGAAATTCATAAATAAGCCAATAAATGTGTGAAATTAAAGTATAATATGAAAACAGATTTAGAGAGTATCAAGGTGGAAATCACTAATTTAGATAGGGTAGTCTGAGAGTTCTCTCTAAAGTGAAGGTTTGACTACAGGTCATACAAACAACTCAGGGAAGATCACTGTGGTGGAAGAAATGGTAGGTGCAGTAATCCTGAGGTGGAAGCATGCTTTAAATATCCAACAACAGAATAACCGAAGAGAAAGAAAATGACTGAAAGATGATTGTGAAGTGTTAATTGTGAGGATTTCTCAGAACTTTGCTTTAATAATTCCTCTCAATTTAAAATTTCAATAGCTTGTACCGATTTGCTCTCTCTGGTTCATTCAATGCCTTATTTTCCTCTTTTTGCCCTACAAGAAACATGAATAAAATTTTTGTGTGATAGAAGATGACTGACAGAGGTTGAAAAGGAATAAGTGGTCAAATTCTAAAGTACTGCAGGAAATAAGATCTAATCTGAAAATGTGTCCACTGGTAATTAATCACTTAAAAACTCCTCTCCAATGAGAAATTTTTATGTGTTTCTTGGATATTTTGTTACCGAGTAGCTAGCTGAATGATTACAGCACAAACAGAATAAGAACTTAGAAATGTAATTAGTCCACCATGGCACATTATAGTCAAACTCTCAAAAGCATAAGAAAAAAATTGAAACTTCTAATAAAAAAGCACCAGGTAACATTAACAGCATATCTATTAGATTAACAGCAGATTTCTCAGCAGAAACCCTACAGGCCAAAAGGAAATGGAATTACATATTTCAAATCCTGAAAGAGAATAAATGGCAATCAAGATGACTATACTCAACAAGTCTAGCCTTCAGAAATTAATGAGAAACAAAGGCCTTTCAAGATAAACAAAATGTGAGGGAATTCATCACCACCAGATCAGCCTTACAAAAGATACTTAAGGAAGTCTGACATCCAGAAGTGAGAGAAAGAGAAATATCATTATGAAATTAGAAATCCTACTAGAGAAGTATATATACAAAAAAGAAATAGAAAAGAATCAAACATTATCAACAGAGTAAGCCATCACACCATGAAGATGAACAAGAGAGGAGGAAAAGAACAAAGTATTTAAAATTATTAGCAGAAAATCAACAAAATGACTGGAATAAATCCTTATCTTTCAATAGTAAACTTGAAAATAAATGGAGTATATTCAGCAACTAAAAGATACAGATAGGCTGAAAGGCTAAAACAAGACCCACGATATTCTATCTATAAAAATCTCACTTCACAAATTAAGATACACAACACCTGAAAGGATGGAAAATGATACTTTAAGCAAATAGAACCCTAAAGTGAGCAGTGTACTTACACATGACAAATACACCGTAAGACAAAATTCTAGGAAGAGACAAAGGTCATTATATAGTGATCAAGGGATCAATTCAATATGAAGATATTACTACAGATCTATATGCACTTAGTCTTGAACGCCCAGTTTGATAACCAATAATGTGAGCCCTTAAAGGAGAGATAAACTTCAATACAAAAACAGTGGTGGATTTCATCTCCCTACTCTCATCAAACTATAAATCCTTCAGAGAAAAAAAATCAACAAAGAAGTAGCATTAAGCTATGCTATAGATTGACTTAATAGACATTTACAGAATATTCCCTCCAAAAGCTATAGAATGCACATTTTAAAAAAATCAATACATGGACATTTCTCTAGAATGTGCCACATATTAAGTCACAAAATATGTATCAACAATTTAAGAAACTGAAATGATATCTTGCATATTTTCTGAGTACAATGGAATAAAACTAGAAGTCAACAACAAAAGAAAAAATTTTTTATAAAATGTAGATACTGAGCAACACACCAACACACTTCTGTCCTATTTTGTTTGCTACTGTTGTTATACATTTGTTTTTGTGCTCTGGGTATCAGACCAGGGACCTCCTGTATGCCAGCCAAGTGCTCTATCATTGAGCTACATCCCTAGCTCCCAAAATACTGTTGGATGCACAGTGGCTCACTGAGGAAGTCAGAAGGAAAGCTTAAAATTTTCTTGAAACAAATAAAAATTGAGACATCACATCCCATAACCCTGGTGGGATACAGCAAAAGTAACAGTTGAAGACAATGAATGCTGTTAGTAACTTCGTTTTCTGGGACAAAATACCTGACATCCACAATCGAAGAAGGAAAGTTTTATTTTGGCTCATGGTTTCCAGAGGATTCACCACAGTCTGGTGGCTTCAAGGCAGAAAAGGCATGGAAGAAAGATCTGGCAGGGAAAATCTGTTCTTTTTATCATGTCCAGAAAGTAGAGTGTGGAGGCAGCAGTGAGGTCGGGAGACACACTCTTCTGGTCCACACCCACAGTGATACTCCTCTTCCACCAGGCCCCACCTCCTAACAGCACTGCCAGCTGTGAGCACTTCAGTGGAATAATCCGCTGATATGTATAGCAATCTCACTACCCAATCACTTTCCAAAAGTCCCAGCTCTGAACACATAAGGCTGTCGGGAGACATGCCAGATGTATACCACCATAAGTGCCTATGTTTTAAAAGAAAGATTTTAGTTATATAATCTACTGATGCATCTAATTTAGAACCATAAGTTCAAATGAGACTCAAAATTTGTAGGAGGCAGAAAATAATGAAGATTAGAGCAGAAATAAACAAACAGAGAGTAAAACAATAGTGAAACAAAGAACTTGTTCTTTGAAAAGATAAATGAATCAACAAGTCTCTTGTGTAACCAAGAAAACCAGAGCAAAAATTCGAATAAATTGAATATGGAAAATCAGACATGACACCAATACTACAGAAATGCAAAAGATCATTAGGGATTATTTTGAAAAACTATATATTAACAAATTGGAAAACCTAAAAGAAATATATAGATTTCTGGATGCACACAGTCTACAAAATTATAGCAAGAGGACATAAAAAACTAGAATAGAACAATAAAAAGTAATGAGATTGAATCAGTAATAAAATGTCTCAACCAAGCAGGATGGCTTCACTAGGCACCAAATTTTTAAAGACTTAGTGCCAATGTTTCCTAAACTATTTCATAGAGTTGAAATGGAGAGAAATCTTTCCAAATTCATTCTATGAGGACAGCATTATGCTGCTACCAAAATCTGACAAGGATACAATATAACAATAACAAATAAAACTAGAGACTAATATTTCTGATGAACACAGATTCAAAAATCCTCAATAAAATACTAGCAAATCAAATTATTCAACAGCACATCAAAAAGATCAAGTTGGTTTCATTTCACGAATAAAAGGATTATCCAACACATGCAAACCAAGAACTGCAATACCACACATTAACAGAATGAAGGACCAAAAAAAAAAAAAACATGATTATTTAAATACATATAGAAAATGCACTTGATAAAAGTTAAGATCCCTTCATGATAAAGTCTTTTAACAAATTAGGTATAGGAGGATCATATTATACCATAATTAAGGCTATATAAAAAACCTTTATACATTATCATACTGGAGAAGAAAAGCTGAAAGAATTTTCTTTAAGATCAGAAACCATGCTATCTACTTTCATTGCTCTTATTCAGAATAATACTACTAACCAGTGCAATTATGAGATAAAAAGAAGAAAGTCATGCAAAAGGAAAGGAGGAAATCAAATAATTTGTTTGTAAGCAATATGATTCTACACATAGAAAATCTAAAGCTCTATTAGAACCAATATATGAATCCAGTAAAATAGCAAGATACAAAAATCGATATACAAAATCAGTAGCTTTACAATACACAAGTAATAAATTTGTTGGAAAAAATCATGAAAATAATTCATTCAAAAGAGCTACAGAACATATAAAATAGCTAGGACTAACTTAACCAAGGAAGTTAAAGATCCAAATGATGAATCACACAAAATATTGATTAAAGAAGTTGATTAAGACATAAAAAGATGGAAAGACTATCTATGGTCATAAACTTGAAGAAGTCATATTGTTAAACATATCCATACTATCTAAAATGATCTACAGATTCAATGTAATACCCATAAATAATGAATGACACTTTATAGACTAGGAAAAACAAGTCCTAATATTCATCAGAAAGCACAAAAGACACAGATAACTAAAGCAATCTTGAGCAAAAAGAAGAAAGCAGGAGGCACCACCATACCTGATTTCGAGACATACCACAGAGCCGTATTAATGAAAACAGCATGATATTGGCATAAAAACAGACACATACATCATACAGACTAGAAAGCCCAGAAATAAACCTCTGGATCTAGAGCCAACTGACTTTAAGAAAGGTGCCAAAAACACATATTAGAGAAAGGATAGCCTCTTCAACAGATGGTGCAGGGCAAACTGGACATCCACATGTAGATTAAAACGTGACACCTATCCCTTACCCAGTACTCAAATCAAGTTAGAATAGATCAAAGAAGAAATGTGAAACTTGAAACTCTGAAACCTCGAAAAGGAAACATAAGAGGAGAAATTCAAGTTATTGCTAAGGGCAATAATTTTCTGAATAATACTCCCAAGGCACAGGAAATAAAGCCAGAAATTGATGAATGTGGTTGCATCAAAAAGTTTATGTACAGGAAAAGAAGTGATCAACAGAGTGCAGAGACAATGTACAGAACAGGAAAAATATTTTCCAACCATTTGTCCGACAGAGTTATTATCCATAACTTATAAAGAACTCAAAGAACTTAATAATAAAAAAGTATTGCACATAAAAATGGAAAAATGACCAGAATAGACATTTCTCAAAAGAAGAACTATAAATTGCCAATAAACATATGAAAACCTTCTCAGTATCATTAGACATCAGGGAAATACAAATCAAAACTACTAGGAGATGCCATCTCACTCCAGTTAGAATGTCTATTACATAAACAAATAACAGATTCTGGCGAACTTGAGAAGCAAAAGAAACTCTTACACAGTGATTTTGGGAATATAAATCAGTATAGCCAACATGGAGAAGCGTATAAAGGCTCATCAACAAGCTGAAAACAAAATTTACTGATCACTCCTGGGTATACAGCCAAAGAAATCAGCATATCACAGATATCTATACCTGCATACTCATGTTTATTATGACACTATTCACAGTAGCTAGGGAATAGAAATGGCCTAGATACCCACCAACAGTTGAATGAATAAAGAAAATGTGATATATATATATATATGCATATATATATATGCATATATATATTCAGTCATAAAGATTGATACCCTGCCATATGTAGCAAAATGAATAGAACAGGAAGGCAATATATTATGTGAAATAGGCCAGACACAGAAAGACAACTACCACATATTCTCTTTCATATGCAGAAACTTAAAAAGGCAAACTGAAGGCAGGTTAATGATTACTAGGGCTGGAAATGGTATAGAGGTAGAGAAAGAGTGATTGGATATGATCAATGTATAAATTATGTACATATGGAAATACTGCATTGAAAACCATTATTATGTACAGTTAGTATGTGTTAATAAAAAAAAAGAAATGTGTGTTGTGATAGAGAGGGAGGAGTCATGGAAGATAATGAGTTCAATTGTAGACCACAATGAGGCAGAAATAGTCAAGGCTAGGGACAGAAGGCATTGGAAGTTAAAATGGAAGCAGCCCTAAAGACAAAAGCTTCAAAAGGCATTGTAGAAACAGGGATGTAAAGTTAGAATTAAAAAAATAGACATTGTTTAGTTCAAAGATGGCAGATGAATTTCATCTGTTGGATAAAATAAGATTTAGTGGCTGCCTTGATTCCGATGTAGAAAAGGCTATATGCACCTAGAGGAAAGTGTCATGATTAATTTCCAGTTTCTTGTCCTGGCTTATAAGTGCCATGTCTGAGCTAGTCTGACCTTCACTGTTTAAGGTGAAGAAACTCAAGTCTATAGATGTTAAGTCAGTTGCATGACTTTAAATGTTCAAAGATGGTTTTGAATAATTGTGCTAAGTTAAGTTTGTAATTTTTTCAAATATTAAAAAGAAATAAAGATTAATTCTGTTAGCAAATGAATTCAGGCTAGAATGGAAAAACTGAAATGCAACAGATGTTTACAAACGAATATTAACTGTTCATAAGTGAAATGCTGATCATTATACTTGAACTCCTTCTAATATTAAGCACTCAATGTTTTACTTTCAAAACACTTTAACTTTGAAAAATACTTTCACGTTATTTCATTTTCTAAGCCAGGACTACAAAGAAGAGGGTTTTTTTTTTCTTTTTGCCTGTTTTTATGCTTTTTTGTTTGTTTGTTTGTTTTGCCTGTAGTGATAAAGAAAACCAAAGTAGTTAAATAGGCTAAATTAATGAAATTGCGTTAATTAAAGGTCGTAAAGCCTAGAGTTGCTGGTTAAGAGTTGAAGGCTGTCACAATGGTAGGAAATGCTAGTTCTCTATATACTTCAGACAAGAGTAAGCCGATTAACTAAAGGCTTAGTTTTATCAGCACCCACAAACTTCACTCTGATACTGGTTGTCGAATTTACTTTATTGCCTAGTGTGGATAAGTGTTTTGATTCCTTAGCGGAAAATAAGCTTTATGATAAGCTCTAAGAAAATTAGACAAATAGCTTTATAGTCCCTTAGTTTGGCATGACATTACTTTTAAATAATTTTAAAAATATCTCCTGGATATTTCATGGATGTTTTCTTGGAGAAGGTGTACTGGCTAATTAGGAAATCTAATCCTTTTTTATTGTTTTCTTCTTAAGAAAGTCAAAGTTGTCTCTACTGTGCTATTAGGGGGTTCTCAAAACTAGGATAAAGTAACAGCCAATTAAAGTGCAGGTAATAATCTTAAAAGTTAAAGGAATTCATGAATGCTAAAATTAATCTTAAATGCATTGGATGATAGAAGACAGGATCACTACTTTCCCAAATGCTAACAATGAAAAGAAAAAACTGATTAACTAAAATATTAGCATATATACTGCCTACTTACTTATTTAGGAAGACATTTATGAGGACTCCAAGTCCATTTCTAGGATTTCTGTAATAAACTGTAACAGTGTAAATATGTTTGAATGAAAGAAACAACCTTTATCCACAGAATAAATGTCTGTGTAATTTTGACTCATGTATTTGTATTTCTTTTTAACTGCATCTATCTTTGCAATACCCTCTATTAATTTTAAATCACTCATATGCCTAACTAATGAGTCATCTTGCATGGCTCTTGATTTACACAGCTGGAACCAAATGTTCCATTAAACAAAACTAATATTATCAGTAATTTGAGGAAAAAGATTCTTGTTATAAACTTTATTTCCAGAGGAATAAACTATAAAGGGAATTTTGTCGTGTTACTTGGAGAGCACCAGATATTACCCAGCACTGAATCTTGTGCAAATACTACTGATGGCTGCTTTACCCTGTATGGTATATGTTCTTTACACTATATGGTATGTGACCCAAAAATTCATAAATTTTATTCATATCCATTTTACTTCTTTCATAAGAAACCTTAGCTAGTGTGATATTTTAATCTATGTTGTACACTTGAATCTTAAGCAACATAGTCAGAATTAAAAGTTACTCGGTTGTATGTCTCTATACCAACTCTATAGAAAAATATTACACAGTTTAATGGTATCTCTCAATCAAAGGCTCAGTTCATGGGCAAGTGGGAAGATGGCACTAACTTTGCCATATGAGTCATCTCACCCACTCAGGAAACTGAACACAGTATATGTGAAATACCAAAATATTAGATGCCCAAAGAGTCAAATGGGTGTATGAGAGGCAGAAGCTGAGGTTGAGCTGATGATTCCTGGGGACCTAAAAAAACTAAGCCGTTATCCTTCTTGTACAGGAGTAGAGAATCTGCTAGTTTGTACTGTACATGTCTGCTAGCTTATACTGTACATGTCTTATACATAAGAGACATGATTTAGGTATTGTATTAATTACTTTGGTAGAGTAAATTATTTTACTTCACTTAACTGTTCTTAGTTAAATGTAGCAGGTAGAAATAAACAGAATATATAAAGTAATACTTTAAACTTATGGCTTGTCTCCCATCTAAGGTCTATAAAAGTGATACTTTCAGGCAACCTTGTCTTTTTCAGCTGTATAAAAGGCAGGATTATACAACCCCCACAAAATAGGCTAGGAAAACTTTCATATTACTAATGTGTTTAGATTGTTTCTTGAGTTGGCAGGACATTATTGCTTGTTTGAGTTTTCCTGTTCTCTGGGAAAATAGTATTGCATAATACTTCAAGAGCCACTGACTGTAAGTAATTAAACTGTAAAATTCATGTGTTCTAGATCTCAGGGCAGTTAATTTTGAGTCCTTCCTAGTAGAAAAACTGTAAAATTAGTAAATGTTTGACAAATGTTAGATACGGTGTCAGAATCCTTGTGGAATGATTCCACCACTCATCATGTTCATGCAGTCATTTGGTAACAATACAAATCACAGACAGAACAGGAGGGGCATAGAAGCATATTGTGTGGTCTTTGTGTGTTGTCATCACAGATGTGCCTAGAGCAGAGTTCCCTTCAGTTTACCTTGACACATGTGTGCCAAGAGGAGATTACAGTTGTGCTGAAAAACTCTATTCCAGCCTTTACCCTGGCAGGGAAGGGGGTGAGCACAATTCCTGCCATTTATCTTAGTAGGATACGAAAGTATTTTCATTTTTGGTGAGTGAAAAAATATTAGAAAGTATGATTCTAGGGTACTGGGAATCACAGTCATAGTGTGAAGAGGGATTGAAAAGCAAAAAAATAAAAATGAAAACATGAGATGACTATCACAGTGAGAACTTCCCATACTGTATTCTTTATCAGATATTATGGTCTTCAGCTTTTTTGTTTCTCCAGGTGTCCATTGGTTGCTTTAAATATTTTCCTGCTAAAGAAAGCCCTCCCTCTTATTTCCCTAAATTAATTTCTCAAACAGCTTTACTGTTTGGAAACTATTGAATAAAAATCTTAAAAATTATAAGGTGTCATTTTGGAGAGAATCAGTAAAATGTATTTAGAAGATAAGAAGAAAACGGATCATTTGAGATGTGGGAATAGAGGACATGGAGACAAATCAGGAAAGAGAAGTTATTTACACAGGGATCAGAGTGAGATTAGAAAACTGTTGAACAAATGAACTTTCCTTGATGACTTTATAAGATAGTTCAAGTGGTTCAGCATGTACTATGATTAGTCACGTGATTTCTGCTTGAATAATCAATAGACCTGGGTAACTAAATTAATAAAAGGCATAAATAAGTATTTCTTTCCTTTTGTCAGCTGACACAAAACTGGTTGAAATTTTCTACTATGACTCATATAGTCTAATAAATACATTTGACCTGATGATGTATTGGATGCAGGGTATAAATAACTAAATGATAGTGGATACAAAAGATATCACACCTATATCTTGTACTCTCAATAACTACTACAAAGACAACAATACGCAATGTGTTAATTATTGCAACTCTTCTACTAACTTGTTCTGAAACTGTTTTATTGTTATTTTTTCCTTAAAATAAAAAAAAACAGAAATCCTGTATTATGATTTTCAATCTTATTTTAAATCTCATTTAGGCTAAAACAGATGTGGCAATAGGGTTATTTATAGTCTGTAAATTTCCAATCCAGTAAAGAATACGATTTTTCAGAAAAAAATAATAATAAAGACAACTTTATGCTCTTCAACTTTCACTTAAAACACAGGACACGACATTAAGGTTGCCACCAGTATTTCACAATGGGATTGCATAACACGATTCTCCCATTTGTCAACTGAGAAACTACGGTTTTAAAAAACAAATCTTTGTTAACCAGAGTACATATTTTTAGCTTTTTAAAATTTGTTCTTCACCAGCTCTAAAATTGAAATCAAGGCAAGGCAAAGACACAAAATCCAACTCTTTTTAAAATTTTTGTTTGTTTGTTTCTTTGAGACAGGGTCTCTCGATGTAGTTTAGTGTCAGCTTGAACTCACTGGGCAGCCCAGACTGGCCTCAACCTCGTGGCAATCTTCCTACCTCAGCCTCCTGACTGTTGGCATGCACCACCATGTCTGGCACAAACTGTAACTCTTAAAACCCATATTCAGATTAATTAAGGAAAAATATTTCTATATGGTATCAAATAAGCACAAGCATTTGAGGAAGGTCATGCTGACATGCCAATACTGACTGTGTCATTTTACTTAGTCTTTGAGTTTGGTTACCTTAGCTATAATATCTGAGATATAACTATTTCTTAGAGTAGTTTTGATTATTAAGTGAGATAATATTTGTTAAAGTGCTTTACATGTGACAGGCATACAATACATGTTGGCTTTTCTTTCTCTTTTTACAAAAGTATTTAAGCCAGGTGTGGTGGCACAGATATGTAATCTCAGCCCTCTGGTAGTCGTCTGATGCAGTAGGATTATAAATTTGAGCTCATCTTGGGTGACTCAGTAGCAGTGAGATCTGATCTCAAAAAAAAAAAAAAAAAAACTGAAAAGAGCTGGGGATGTAACTCAGTGCAAAGACCTTAGGTTTAATCCCCACTAACCCTTGCCTCACCTAAAAATATTTAATAATTAAGAGGAAACTTGAAAAGAAAAAGGTTTTTTCATTAAATACTATGTGCATTGTTATTAGATAATAATGATTACAGTGTCTCTGATTTACAATGAATAAATTCTTACTCATTCTGTTTACCTTCATTCTATTTCTTACTGTTTGTATTTAGTCATATTTTTCCTTGATTTGCAAGTCTATTATAAATAGAAAAATAATTTATTTAAAAACACACAAAGAATAGAATTTGGGTTGGTAATTAGAAAAATGAATTTTACATGAGACAGCTATATAGGTAAAAATTAAAATAAAAAAGATTTATTTTATTTATTCATTATTTTGAGATAAAATCCTGCTACATAGGCTAGGCTCGCCTTGTACTCACTATGTTACCCAGGCTGGCCTAAAGTCACAATCCTCCGGCTTCAACCTCCTTAGTGCTGGAATTACAGGTTTGCACCTAGTGTAGTATGATTTTAAAGTAAAAATGCTTATGTCTTATTTCAATCAATGTAGGCTATTCATCTAAAGAAAACAAAAGAAAAACCAAACAGTATTTAAGCATAATTCTGGAAGGTATGGATCTATTTTTGTTGAGCTCTTATCATGAGGTGATTTTTTTTTTTTTTAGATCAAAGTGCTTTTCCCATTATATTACTTACTCTTTGTCCTTTAGGACCTTGACTCCCAGGTGGTCCTCTGGCCCCCACATGACCCTACATGTTGCAAATTTAAAAATCAGTTATAGAATTCATAGGAAAGTTATCAGAATAGTAATCAAACTCCTTCTTACAACAGGTAATTTACCTTAAAAATTTTAAAAATGAAAATGATTAGTAGCCTTAAAAATATGCACTGTTAAATTCTATGGTTTTCTCCCCCAATATTCTTGCTTTGAAATGCTCCATTATTTGGAAAAATGCCATTTCTAAGTATGATCAAAGAATGGAAAGTTTTTCATATTCACTGACCAAAGAGCTTTAGGAAGGAACACTCATGAAGCACGGGGTAAGGCGATTAAGCAGTAAGACCAGTACAATCCACCCAGGCCACCGAAGAAGCAATGCTTATCACTGTACGATTTCTTTACCACTGACTTAAGACATTTATAATAATCCTGTCAGATGAGAATAGAGTTTACTTCTGAAACCATGAAAATGCAACAAAATGTTACAAATTAATATGTCACAAGAAATGGTTTGCAGTCCAAACTAGGTTAATGCTCATACTTTACTATTCAATAAAGGCCTAATTGGAAAATGAAATTTATTTATCTATAAATATTAGATAGGTAAAAATATACTGAACATTAGAACTTCGAATATTTTTTTTTTAGGTAATAAGATTGATAACTGTACCTCAGACTAATCTTTCTAATTTCTGAAGCAAATAGCATGTTGATACACATCCTGGAAAATTAAGTTTATTTCAAAAACAGAAGTATGGGCAGGGGTTTAGCTCAGTGGCACAAGGGCTGGCCTGGCAAGCACGAGATCATGAGTTTGATCCCCAGTACCCAAAAACAAACAAACAAAAAAAGCAAAAACGAAAAAACAGAAGTATTAGAAAACTTAAGAAATACAAATTGTCATAAGAAAATTTCTCCTCAGGGAATCCAAAGGTTGAACTTTTTCCTATTTGTGTTCAAAATAGCTGTTAAATTTTGAGAATGCTGGATGTGATGGCATATGTCTATAATCCCAGCACTTTAGGAGACTGAGGCAGGAGGATTGCAAGTTTCAGCCCAGTCTGGGAAAGTTAGTAAGAATCTGCCTTAAAAAAAATTTTTTTAAAGGCTGAGGATATAACTCATACAAATTTTCTTTAAAATAATTATTATATTCTCTCCAATCCCCAGTACCGCAAAATTTTTTGTAAACAACTTATGAAATATTTTCAAAATCAAGTTTTGTTTATTAAAGGTGTATTTCCTATGAATTTTAACTAGTTGAGAATATTTATAAAATTCTAAGAAAAATATTGAAATTGATGCTTATGACTTGATTATCCATTTGTTCTCTATTTTAGTCTTGATCACTGGTCCTGTTTTTTATCTGTGATTATTCAGTGGGAAGTTTCAATACTTTAAAATTTAGGTAATGAAACTGAAATTAGCTAATATACCAAATGAAGGTGAGGAAATTCAAGATATCATGACATATTCCAGAGAGTTTTGTATAGTTTGGGAGAGAAGCAGTCATTACTACTATACAAATGACTTATTTTACTTGAAATAAGCAAAGATAGTATAAAGGTGAAGGATTTAAATTAAAATAGATAATCTAGAAGGGATCATGAAGTGTATTTTGTACTCACAGGTAATCCCAATGGACCCACAGGTCCTGGAACCCCAGGAAGACCTGGATATCCCTATGATTTAAGTAAAACATGAAAGAGATAAAACCAATTATTTTCACTGAAGACAAACCAGTAAAATATAAATAATAACTTGAAGAGATAATTTGCTAAGATTTTTCTCTTCTATCCAACATATAAGAAGTCATAGGAAATGTTATTCAGAAATATTATAAAAATATAAAAAGTTATAGAACCATTTATTAGAAGTTATTTTGCCTTTAATAAAATTTGCTAGGTAGAGTCATTGTTTATTTCATTTTTCTGTAGGTTATGTAATTCACAGATGTATGTCACATTACATAGATGACGAAATCATGCTTTTCAGAGAGGTCAAGGGAATCCACATTTAAGGAACATGAATGTATACGAATATTCTAGACTGTCAAGTTTTAGAAGGACCACACACTCTGTGCTATTAATGCTAATTCTGGGGATACCTTAAATTTGATTAGTTCTATGGGTGTTAAGTTTTCTAGCTTATAGCAACAGGTGATAGCAAAAACAAACAAACAAAAGAGACTGATAAGGTTTTCTTGATAATATGACTTAAAACTGAAGAATAATACCTAAAATGAATTTGTAGACAGTACTTAGTTTCATCACAACATAACAATACATTTTCTAAAGTAAAAGGAAGATTCTTTTACTGTTAATAATCATTCATTTCAGTTTCTGTAACACTTGGAAACTATTTAATAGACCAAAAAATTAAAGCTAGATATAAAATTTGTGAGCTCTTACTATTTCAGAGATTTAAGAATGTGGGCTCTGGGTTCTGAACATGTAAGTGACAAAAATTAACTTACAATCACAAGCTCACAGAAGTGTGAGAGTGAAGATGTATGTCATATAAACTATAAGTGGCAGAAGAGTAAGTAGAATATAAATGAATTTCTTTTTAATTCATTATAGCTCATATATTGTGGTTTGATCCTTCTAAAACTACAAAATCATTTGACCAAGTCATCTCATTTGCATCCTTTTTAGTCCCTTGGTGCCATACAGTATTTCTAGTCAAAAGAAAATGTTAAGAAAAATTTATTCTAGAATAGCTTTTAAAAAAACTTATTTAAATTCTACCTGTGAAATACTTTAATTTTATTATATGCTTTGGAAACATATTTTTCAAATCACTGAGCTCTTACCATAGCACCCTTTTCTCCCTGGGGTCCCAGGGGACCTGGACTGCCACGGTCTCCCTTTTAAAACAATAAAGAAAAGAAAGAAACTTTGAATCATGTTAATGAATAATGATCAAGCTAAAGCTAGAAAAGAAAACTATTAGAATCATGCTGTATGTACATAGCTCATCCTAATTTTCAATGATTTTTAAATTTTGCCCTTTTACTCTAAAATTGTGACTTTTAATATAATTAAAATTCTCTTAAAGATGCTTTAAAGGAAAAAATGTTAAATGTTTTATTAAAATGAAGAAAATAGAAATCATGAATCAATAAGACAATATTAAGCAAGTATCATTCTGAAGATTTATTAGGTGGGAATGCTTTATTTATGAGATACACAAAATTTGAGAGTAAAGTATCAAAGTATACTGGAAATTAGTTAATTTGTATAACCACTGAAAAAAACTTATTTCTATAGCCTATCATCTACCATAAATAAGTGCCACAGAAATAGTTCTGGCAGATTATGATAATCATCTTATTTAGCAGATTCAAAAGATTAAACTGATTCACATTACAATTCCCAAGATTGTCAAAAATCTTACTGTAGAAGAGGTAACACAGCACCAAAGTAAATCAACATGAAAAAATATAAAACAAATTTTTTATGATAAAAATTGATAAATATATATTAAGTACATGAGATTAAGTACTAAATGATTATTATTAAGTACTAAATGAGAGTTAGAAGAGATATTTAAAAATAGTCTACTTTCAAGTATTTGCAGACATGATACAGGTATGAACAGAGATCGATTAGTGGACAATTGAATTTCAAACTGTGGTACAGTGCTTAGATTCTGACTCCAGGAAGGGCAAAAATCAGGAGGAATTAGAAAAATCTAAAGAAACTTCATAGAGGAAATGGTAACTCAGCTGAGTGCAACAATTTCACTTTGGATAGAGGAAAGGGGAGAGGATACTGTAGACAAAACAGTAAGGATGGGAAAGTAGAAACAAGGGGACAAGAAATGTAAATTGATAATATTCTACTGTTTCAAAATTTTTTCCAGGGTGGGGGGGCTCATTAGCATAAAGTAGATTTAAGTAATAATTTTTTTATCATATTTATAGACTGGAGTTTCTTATTTTCTTTTCATACATCTTGGGCTTTTTTGGTACTGGGAATTGAACTCAGGATCTTGTGTTTGCCAAGTAGGTGCTTATGCCACAAAACTATATTCCTAGCCATTCATACATCTTTTTAACCAAAAGGATACTTTGTCTGTTAAAAATTAGAAACAAACCAGCTATTATCTATATTTCAATATATTTAAGAGTTTCAGTAGAGGTAATGAGTTAGGTTATGATTTCCAATCAACATAAAGTATAATATGAAAGAATAACAGAACAAACTTCAAGAGCATAATCCCTTTCCTAACTAATTTAAGTTATAGGGTAGTTATCTTCTACTTGTATTTAAAGAATTGAATTTAGCTTAGAATGCTTACTATAAAACAATGCAATGCAGTACCTTTTCACCAATGCTTCCAGTTATCCCAACTTCTCCAGGTGAGCCAATAGGTCCCTTTTGGGGAAAAAAAAGTATAAGACAAAATGCACATCTATTATATTGTTATTATAGCATCCAGGTCTTAAATCCTCTGTAATCATTACTTTTCTTTCTAACTCACCCTAAATTTTATTTTGAGGTAAAATTCCCCCTAGTATAGGTACAAGGAAATTGATTTCATATCAGAATTCCTTTATTCATTCAGCCAACAAAGAAAGTACATACATACACACATGCCTACTATACGGCAGGTACTATGCTGGGAAGCAGTGAGTTTCCAATCCAGACAAAGTCTCTGCCTTGTGAACTGATAATCTGTGCGAGGTTATAAGAAGACCTTCTGTTTTCATATCTGCTTGATGTGGATACATTCATTTAAGAAGTCATGTCTGTGACTTCCTTCTTTGAAAGCCCCTTAATGCATACATATAGGGAAAGATGAAGCCCAAGATGGCTATGCTACAGTTCAGGCAGTGGAGAGGTGATTTCCGGGGGACAATAAGTCTTAAGTCAGCAGAATTCTCATGCAGGTGCACCCAGAGGTCTCCATGCAAAGAGCTTATACAGTATCACTAAGGTGGGTACTTGCCCATATCCATTATTGTGCATTTTTACTATAAATCCTGATTGCCATGAGGGCTGAATGACTGAGAGGGTCCAAGACCGGTGCAAGTGTGTGCAGGGGGTTGTCTGGGAGACTAAACAGCTAAAATTGGGATGACTGAGAATGTGTCCTGCTAAATAAAGGGATGGACTATGGCTAAGCAGAGGGCCAGCTGGACATAGGAGCTGATCTGAGCTGAGCAGCTAATTAAAGATGTCTGCCCTGTTCACTGCTCTGTGTCTCCTCTTCAGAATGCCCATGTATCAAGTGAACCTTCCCAGTCTGGACTGCTGATGACAGAACAATGAGAGAACAGTATATGCCCATTCATTCCCTTATTAGTTATTCAAAAAATATTTGGTGCTTACTCTGCCAGGCCCTTGTGCTGAGACTTCATTAGTGAGTAAGACAGATCTAAATCCTGACTTGATGAGTCAAAAGTCTTGCAACACAGAGAGAGGCTAACTAAATTGTGACATAAATTCATAAAAGAAATAATTATGATGCTGGGGCGGAAAATAAAAGATGTATTTTAGGACGTGTCAGGGCAGGCCTAAAGCCATCACTTAATTTGTAACTTAAAGAATAAACAGAGACCAGCCAGCCCAGTGAGGAAAGGAGAAAGAACATTTTAGATAAGTAGTTTAAGAAGTGTTGAAAAGAGTGAAAAAATGTGATCAGTAACACTTCCAAAACGAACAAGATTCAGAGTTTACCTGCCTGCATTTTTATGAATTATCTACTATTCCCCCTTGAAGCAGCACAGAAAGCAAAAAGAATAACATCGAACATACTTTAAGACCATAATCTCTTTCCTGACTGATTAAATTATAAGGAAGATACCTTTCACTTGTACTTAAAGACATAGGCAACATTTGCCCTTTCAATAACCACCAGGTAAAGATTTTCATATAATATTTATTTCCATATATAAAGCATTGAATCATGAAAAAAATGGCTCACTATGTTGAATCTAGCTGAAGTTAATGCTTGGGCATGATTTTATCCATCCATATCCATACCAATATCAAATGATCACAGGCACAAAAGCATATACTAAACATTTCATATGTGCCTGATTTAACCTTCATAGGTACCATATTTGGTAGTATTACCAAGATTTTCCATTGATGAAGTAGATGAGTTAAGCATACAATATAGATTAGATTAAGTGGTTATTGAACATGAAATGCGGCTAGACAAACTGCATGTACAAAGACACCAGGTGCTAAAGAATACTATAGAAAGAATGCAAAATATCTGAGTAATAACTGTTCATATTGATTGCATATTATAATGTTCTAGACATAGTGGTTTAAATTTAACATTACTAAATTTAATTTCACCTCTTTTTTTTTACCTCTTTGAAAAAGGCCACTAAAATTATTTATTGTGTTTGAATTTGTGACTTGCTTTATATTTCTATTAGACAGTGCTGATCTATTTTCTTATTGTTGTTTATATTTAGTTGGAAGTTATTCCATATTTTATTTTTGTGGTTTTTCAGTTTTAGAGATTTAACACCTTCAGTCTGAGGAAGTTAATGATCAACGCTCATGCTCACTGATCCTACCCTGTTCCTTGTCATCTCGAAGCAGGTGATTTGATAGAATAGTGCATTGGCCTTTTGAAGACTCAGTTACAATACCAGCTGGGTAGCAAGATCTCACAGGGCTAGAGCAAAATTCCGAATCAGCTTTCGATACATGGTATTGCTTTTCCCATACCAAGGATGACCTGGATCCAGCAATCAAAGCATGGACATGGGACTGCTATTATTACTCCTGGTGACTCACTAGTGAAATTTTTGTTTCTTATTCTGGTGACTTTATGCCCTGCAAAATAAAGGACTTAGTTCCAGGGGGAGAATGCTTCTATCAGGAGACACAATAACTGCACTGGACTGGAAGTTAAGACCACCATTAAGCTACTCTGGACTCTTTTTGCCCTTGAATCAGCAGGCAGAAAAAAGCAAAAAGGAGTTTCTGTGTGAGTTAGGGTGATTGATCCTCACTACCATGAGGAAATTGAACTGCTATTTCACAATAAAGATAAAGAAAGTATGTCTAGAACACAGACGACTCTTAGAGTATCTCTTAGCATCACCATGCTCTATAATTAAACTCCATGGAAAATTTTGACAACTCAATTCATGCAGAATGACTAATGGCCCTGACTCCTCAGGAATAAATTTTTGGGGCATCTCATGTCTTAGTCTATTCAGTCTACTACAACAAAAGTACTGTACTACAGGCTGGGTGGCTATAATAATAAACATTTGTTTTTCAAATTTCTGGAGACTTAGAAGTCCACAATCAAAGCACTATCAGTTTCAGTGTCTGGTGACAGACTGTGAAGTTTCCTAGTTCACAGACTGTGAAGTCCTCAGGATCTAGTCACCTCCTAATGCTACCACATTGGTGATCAGGATGTCAACATATGAGTTTTGGGGAAAATAAAAATTGTCGGTGCATAATAATCACCAGTTATATAGTTCAATCTGCTGATGTGCTTGCTGAAGACAAAGGGAATACATAATAAGTAATAGAAGAAGGCATTTTATGGACATACCTATTATGTCCATATGGCCAGTTTCAGAAATGAAGACTGTAATTGTAATGAGTATTTATACATTATTGTGTTATGAATATGTGCATGTGTGGCAAATACCATTTTTTCCTCTTGTTCATCCTATA
>RJWM01011565.1:0-59637 GCA_004363535.1 Dasyprocta punctata | reverse complement strand
CTATGGTGATTTGCTATAGCAACCAGAGCTTATGAAAACAGAACACAACAGATTTTGAAGTCCATTAAAAACTATTGGAGTCAGTATGTAGGTACAGTTTCTGCTCTAAGCTTGAATCATTTGCAATTTTTATAGAATGATGACTGTAAATAAGTCGAAATTTCCAAGTGTATAGAATTCCTATGATTAAGTGTGTATAAAAGTCATTCATAAAAAGTAAAAAATAATAAAAATTAAAAATGGTTTTTAGAAAATACTGACTTTTTCAGGGTATCAACCTGTAATATTGATAATTAAATGAAGAAAATTTAAAAATTATTCTGTTTTTCCTGTATTTTAGGCTTACCACATTCTGTCAGATTGTTGGGGGAAGGGAATTAAGCACATTAACTTCAACTAATAAATGTGAAAATGTTGAAAGAATTATAAAGTCATCATTATGCAATTCTGAATAAAATGACTGATTGCAACCATGGTGTTATTTATATTTACTGTTGCTCTCACTGAAGAACCAATGAATCAAAACCTTACCAAAATCTACAACTTAGTAGCAAACAGTAATGTCATTCTTCTCTTACAGTAACTCTCTTACAGTTGTAAAGTAGCTAGTAAAGATAGAGAACAGCGAACAGTTAACTGCAATCCATCCAGAGTTTTAATATATTTTTGAGTCTCAAGTTAATTCCTATTGCTTGTAAGGGGAAGTCCTGTGCTCAGCTAGGAGGCTGCTATGAAACATTAAACACTGTCAATTCTTACTGTGATACCACATTAATACTGCATAACATCAATATTTTATATTAAGAATGTTAATTATCCCTGAGTTTCTGAGATGCCTAACAGTGCTAAAATACTAGTGCACTAATTTTATTTTTAATTCACTTTCTTTATTCTATTGGCTGTTTTCCCTGGATTTGATTCTTCTTCCTGCAGTGAGAAATGAGTTAAATCAACTCTCACTGTCAACTGGAACAGCCTTGGAGCTGAGTTAATTCATCACCTACTGACAAAAGGTTAAAAATATTGAATATCAATATCCAGAATGTTTTCCAACTCACAGCAATTGTTTGGCAGTGCTGATGTGTCAGCTCTGGGAATAAAGTGCAAGTTGTAGCATTCTCTGTGTCCATCAAGTTACTTTCTTAATAGACTTTATATACTAAAGTAATATAAATTTTCACCTCCACTTTTCTTTCAATGTATTTGATGCCAGAAATGTGGAAATTTTGATGCCAAGGCTCACATAATATTGTAAGATATACATCTACTTTCACAGTTAAAAGGAAGTTTACACAGCTAACAAGCAGTTAGATCTATATTGTACAGAAGCATGCTGTTTCACGTATAGCTAATTATGTATTCACATTCTAGTCTCCTATACAGATTAAACAATAGCACCATTAGTTTTTAATAAACTTAATACTCTTGGATACTAGGCAAACTAATTCATAAAATTCTGTATCTAAAATCAGAGGATCTGTAGTCTAGTAATTCAGGATAACATAGATTTATGTGTAGGTTGAAAAAAATACACTGATGTGTAATGTCATAGAAATATACTTGAAAAGTATGGTAGTTTAGAAGAGAGACATTATTTGATAAGTGTCTACATCCACAGAAGTGACTTCATTGAAATTTAATGATCAAAAGTATAAACTGGGATTTAAAAATAGATAAAACTGTGGTAAGCAAAAATTGCGGCCATCTCATAAATCTCATGGATTCTTAGACATATAATATAGTGTAAAGAAAGGTGCATATGAGAATAGTCAAAAATACTAGATTTCTAACTTGCTTTTTCAAAATTCACTCTGTCTTAGTGGGAGATAGTAGCGTGAGCCCAATGAAAGAAATGTTAATGATAATAAGAATAATGACATTCATTAATGCTTCAGGAAATGAGAATCAAACTAAAGTTGGGAATCATAAAAAATGAGGACAGTACCAAAGATCTTTAAAAATATAATTCTTGCATTGAGTGGAAAAAGTGCTTTAGTAAAAGGCAAACTATAAGGAGACCAAGAAAAGCAAATACAGTAATCCAGTGAATACCAAGCCTGGAACAAATTGACAATAGAAAATGGAGGGAATGTAGACTTATAGACAAAATGCATCTGATTGCTCATAGGAGCCAAGATGAGAGGAAAAAGACACATGAATTCTGGAGTTTCAGGCTTCAGTGACTGTCACATTATATATGGCAATTCCTGGAACTGGGATCTAAGTAGCTAGGAAAGCCATATATATGGGGATGCAAGTACAGACATTCATCAACACACACCCATCATTGTCATCTGTGAACGTAGGTGAATATAGGTTTAATACTGAGCTAATATTTCACATAGAATCTAAATGATGAAATACAGAGGATAAGAAGGATCTGTTTGACATTGAAAAATACTGAAAATATATATTATTTCAACTTACTGAAAATTGAAATTTCATCTTAAAAACTGGAAGGAATTTTAATGCTTCAGATTTTATGTCTTTTTCTAAAGATTTTATCAAAATTCAGATAGAAAATATATTTATTTCTTTATACAAAGACCAATATCTGTTGCTTTGGGTTTTTGTTTTGTTTTCTCTTGTTTTGTTTTTGAGACAGGGTCTTATGATGTAATTCAGGTTAGCTTTGAACCCATGATGTAGCCCAGGCTGGCCTCAAACTCACAGCTCTCCTCCTGCCTCAGCCACCCAAGTGCTAGGATTACAGGCATGTGCCACCACGTACAGATTGCTCCTTTGTTTCTTGAGAGGCTTGTCTTTTTTTTTTAATTTTAAAAAAACAAAACAGAAAAAAGGTACAAGTAATACAGAATGAAAAAAACAAAAAATCAATGCTAGTCAATACGTTACATATTGTTATTTTAGAAGTAGCTGTTCAAGTTATGAGATCTAGGCATAAAAAATGATCAGGTGCTCAAACAATGACAACACAAGCTATTCTTTCTGATGAACTAATAGAAAATTAGTAGTATAGTTATCTATCTTGCATACTTACACATACATACAGTTATACGTGTATATCTACAAACATATAATCTTTTCCTATCTTCCATTTCTTTTTCCCCTATCCTAGCTGTTCTTTAATTTTGAGTGCTTTCTTTTCCTTTCCTTATTACAATACCTATTGTACATTTTGGATCTTATTACTCTTTCAGCTTTTTTAAAATTGTTATTTATTTTTTACACTAAGGAGACAATACGATATTTACAAATGTGAGTCTGATTTATTGTACTTAAGAGTATAGTCTCAATTTGCCTCCATTTACCTATAAAAGTCTCAAGGTCATCATTCTTTATAGCTGAGTAATATTCCATTGTATAAAAATACCACATCCTTTTCATCCATTCTGTGGTTGATGAACATTTTGGTTGTTTCCAAAATTTAGCTATTACAAATTGTGCTGCTATAAATATGGGTGCACATATATTGCTGTGACATGACACTTTCAATTTTTCTGGGAAAATACCCAGAAGAGGAATAGCTGGATTGAAAGGAATTTCTGATCTTAGTTTTTTGAGGAATCTCCATACTGATTTTCACAGTGGTTGCACCAGTCTACACTCTCACCAACAGTGGAGAAGTGTTGCTTTTTCCCCACAGCCCAGCCAACATTTGTTATCAGTTGATTTCTTGATGGCAACCATTCTTTCTGGAGTGAGATGGAATCTCAATGTTGTTTTAATTTGCATTTCTCAAATGAGCAGTGATGTTGAATATTTCTTCATGTATTTATTTGCCATTTGTATTTCTTCATCTGAGAAGTGTGTGTTCACCTCAAATGCCCATTGTTGGACTGGGTCTTTGAATTTGGGGGGCTTGATGTTTTTCAATTCTTTATATGTTCTGGATATAAGTCCTTTATCTGAGGGACAGCTGGCTAAAATTATTTCCCATTCTGTTGGCTTTCTGTTCACTTTATTGGTGATTTCTTTTGAAGTGCAAAGCTTTTTAATAAAATGAGATCCCAGTTGTTGATTCTTTGAAGCACTTCCTGCGCAGTTTGCATTTTGTTCATGAACTCTTTGCCTACCCCTATGTCTTCAAGATTTCTACCTACATTGTCTTCCAGCAGATTTAGAGTTTCTGTTTTAATATTTAGATCTTTGATTCATCTTGACTTTAGTTTAGTGCAAGGTGATAGGCATGGGTCTAGTTTTAGTTTTCGGTATATGGAAAGCCAGTTTTTCCAGCACCACTTATTAAAGAGGCTATCTTTCTTCCAGCGAATATGTTTGGCCCCTTTGTCAAAGATAAGCTGGCTAAGTGTGTTTGTGGTTGTGGTTGTATCTTCTAATCTATTCCATTGATCTTCAGGTCTGTTTTTATTCCAGTACTATTCTGATTTTATCACAGTCACTTTATACTTTGACTTTAAATCAGGGATTGTGATGCCTCCTGCCTAGCCTTTGTTGCCCAGAATTGTCTTTAATATTCTAGGTCTCTTCTAGTTCCAGATGAATTTTAGGAATGATTTCTCTGCATCTATGAGGTATGTTAATGGTATTTTGCTTGGGATTGCATTAAATCTGTATAACAGTTTTGGGAGTATGGCCATTTTCTCAATGTTGGTTCTCCCTCTCCTAAAGCAAGGGATATCCTTCCATTTTCTAACATCCTCTTCAATCTCCTTTTTTAAGAGTATTATAGTTTTCAGCATATAGGTCTTAAACATTCTTTGTTAGGTTGATTCCTAAGTATTTCATTTTTTTTTTGGATGCTACTGTGATAGGTGTTACTTCCTTAATTTTTCTCTCAGTGAATTTGTTGTTTGTGTACAGGAATGCTATTGATTTTTGAGTGTTGACTTTGTATCCAGCTACACTGCTGAATTTGTTTATTAACTCTAGTAGCCTTTTGATGGAGTTGTTAAAGTTTCTATGTAGGGTATCGTGTCATCTGCAAATAGTGACAATTTAACTTCTTCCTTTCCTATCCTTATTCCTTTTATGAGATGCTTGTTTTTTGCAACTCCTCCTGGAAGTTTCTGATGTCTGAAGATTCTATACCATTTGTTTTTAAAGGTCTCTAGTTCTCTGATCATTAAGACAACTGCTGTCTTACCTACTTTTCTCATTGCTGAAACCAAATATCCAACACCCTAAGTTAAAAGAGGAAAAGTTTATTTGGTTCACAGTTCATAGAAGTTTCAGTCCATAACCAGCTGGATTCAAGTCAGGATGGCACATGAGAGAGGGGCAGCAATTCATGGCGGGCAGAAGATGCCAAACGATCTTAACAGTATCTTTCTGACCCCTCTTTTTTTTTTTTTATTTTATCCAGACTACTTAGGGAAGGTAGCAATCACACCCTTAATCTTAGTGTCTTTAAACCTGGCATTGCACCAGGAATCAATCCCAGCATTACATATTCTAGATCCAGCCTCCTGTGAAAAAGCCCTGTCAAGTACTACATGAGGCTTTGGGTGGGACATTCCCAAAGACACAAGTCTTAACAATTACTAAACTGAGTTTGATAATTTTCATTTAGAAATTATACTGCAAGTTGCATTTGTCATTATATAGAATATTTAATGATTAATTAAATAGACATTAATCTATGTAAAGCTACAACTATATATACCTATTCCAGCGAAGATAAAGATTTAGGTTGTTTCAATATTTTTGCATCTGAGAAAAACTGTGGCATGATGCTTCTTTGTATGCATATGTCGATGTGTTGTTTATATTCTTGTGAGTATAATTTATATGATATGCATGTCATTAACTTCATTGAAAAATGTCGTTATTAGAATTTCATTTCATTAATAGATTAAATTTCAAATAATTGGAGTTTTATAGTCTTCTTATGAATGAGTGAAGCACATTTTCCGATTTATTCAGAGAATGCTGGTAAGTCACAGTGAATTTTTAGCATTTTTTGTGTATTTTTCATGGTCCAATATTTGGTTACATGTTTGTACAAGCTCCTGGTGAAATAATTTATGTTACCTACATTTGATACATGATATCAAGTAAATCATATTGGCTGGTTATAGTTTCAAAATTTCCTTTCTACTCATATATTTTCTCTTACTCTACCTATAACAAGTTAAATTGAACTCTTTATTGCACATTTTTAAGCTTCACCTTATGTGTCTTTTTTTCCTTTTATAAAAATTGAATGTTTTAAATTTATTCTTACTAGTGCAGAAAAGTTCAAAACTTCTATTTCTAATGCTTTAGGGGTAAGCATGGAAGTGAATTCACAGTATCAATGAGGCCATCAGCTTTCCCTTTGCTTACATCTGTCAGGTGTATCTTCATCCATCTGTTTACAATGAAACTTTGCTCTATTCTTTGACACAGATAGTACTTATATTTCTCTGCAGGACATTCCTAAATTCTTTTGCTTGTTCTTTCACACTAGTCATCCCTGTCATTCTTTTACTCACTGGATTTTCCAGCATGCAAAGTATATCTCTTGCTTCATTTTTCATTTTTCCCCACCAGATCTGAGCTGAACAAAGCAAGCCAAAATATTTATTTTTCACTATCTCTGGTTGCCATGGAAGGTGAACGGATTGAATCTGTTTCATCTAATTGGTAAATTGAGTCAGTGACATTTATCATAATGCTAATAATTACATTCGTTCATTTTTATAAACTTATTTTAGCTCAATTTTGCTAGTTTTATGCATCATTTTCATACTTCTACTATAATGTTGATATTTTTTGTTATATTTCCCTACTTTTTGTTTAGATTTGCCTTTTCATAGTCATCTTTAAAATGTTCATAAGTATATTTCACTTAATATTGTCTCATCTTAAGAATTGTTTATCTCAAAGAATACCTACAATGAGTTGAAGAATTCTTTCATTTGATGTTTCCTTGTTTAGCATTTTAGTAGAAATTCAATTTTCTATGCACTCAAGCTTGTCATTATTATTTTTCTTTATATCTTCAGTGTGTATTTATATGTCTACCTTTCTAGATTCATCATGGATTTTACTCACCTTACCCTTTCCTGATTCAGTTAGCTTTTTATGTATCACGTAATAGTCATTTTAACAAGAATATCTTAATATTAAATTCCTTCTGAGTGAGAGTGAAAAAAAATGTTTTCCACTGCTAGATCTTGTGTATTGACTAAATGCTTCCTTGCTCTGTGTTTTCGTTCATGTTTTACTTCAAACCAAAAAGTAAAACAAATAAAAAGCCTTGATGGCTTTGCTGACTCACATACAATTTTGCACAGGCGTACAAGATAGATGTGGCATTGTAGCCCTTCTCTTCATATTCTGACTCTGATTCTGTGTCTCTCATCTCTGTCTCCTTTTGTGTGTGGGGAAATGTGCTCTGTGACTGTTTGCTGTTTCTACTCTGCCCCTGCATTGCATTTACAGAGTCCGGGAAGCCTGGTTATTCCATTCACCATCTATAGTAGGACACTAAAATCAATGAAATTCACATATTAAAGTCCATCTAAAATAAATCGACCAAATGAGAAAATTAGTAACTCAGAAGAAATCTGCTACTTCAGATAACGCACATGAACATTACTGAGTTTGTGATTATGATGCATGCGCAATTGTTCTCTGAAATATGCTTTCGCTTCCTAAAAGTATGCATGTCAGTCCATACATTTTTCTCTAGAAATTGTGGTATTTTCCTTTTCTTGTAAGGAGAAAATGAGTTCAAAAAACATAAAGTACTACATTTTACTTCCTTTCCATATTTTGGTCTAATACTGGGAGTCTTACAAACCTGTGTCAAAACTGTAATGACTACTGTAGACATCTAAATTATAATAGATTTTTATTAATACCCTTATTTAATAAAGAAAAACATTAAACTATGATACACTATTACTTCACTTATTTTATTTTTGAGCGTTTATTTCAATGACTAATTTCTCTAAGAAAGAAAAAATTGTCAAAAGTAGAAAAGTAATGCTGAAAATGAAACATCTGAGAGCAAAGCTACACTGTTGCAAAAACAAATGCCAGAGTTGTCAATATCTGAGAATTCAATAATACCCTGCACACCAAGGTCTGAAAATCAAAGAAAAGGTTGCCTCTGAAAATTAAACTACAAATACAACATCCAATTGATTGAAACAGAGCCACACTAAAAGATTCTAGTGGGACTTCTGCTAACACTGAACTGTATCTTTAGTGAATGTATGTGTAGTGTTTCTAAAAAAGTAATTCATTGGTAAAGGACAATATTGTTGCTATAAAATTATCCAAGTTTTTTCATGTTATATAGCACCCTTGTCCAGGAAGAGAAATCTTAGTATTTTGTTGTGCAATATTATAGCAGGAAGTCATATGTAGCAGTTAAAATGTAATTGTAAATTAAGTCAAATTAAAATAATTCAACATTTCAATTACTTGTACTCTCCATAGTTGTTTGCCCAGTAATCTCAAGTGCTTAGTCATTATAAATCAAGACAGCAAAGTGAACATTTTTATCATTATAAAGTTTCATTGAAAATGCTACATTAGACACCAAATTTAAAATATTTAGAATATCATTTAATGATGGTACACTAAGTTGCAGATAATCAACTTGCAATATTCTAATTACATTTCTAAAATTTCCCCGTTATAAAATAAATTCATGAACTTATTCTAGCATTCTGTCACTACCTGTTAGAAACATTTGCTCCTCTTGCTTTAAACCATACCACTAAATAAGCCTTACCTTGTAATTTGTCTTGTGACTATTCTGTGTCTGTAAGAAGACAAGGGGCTGGCATGAGTGCTCCATTTTGCCAACCCTTTTAAGTATTCCTCACTGAGGATGAATAAATTGTTTATCTGATTTAATTTGACTTTGTAAGTAAATTTCTAGGGAAATAGTATGTTAATTGTACCACAATTATACCATGTATTTCTCTTGAAGCACTGGTTCTCTTATTTGTTTCAAATTAATACAGTATTTTTCCATCTTTATACACCAATCATTTGTGACTGGTTATTGCTAAATGTAGCCAAGATACTTTGTCAATTCTTAACCCGTGTGGTACATTTTCATTAAAAATTCAATAACTTCAACAGGTAATTAGGTGCCAAATTACGTATATCTACATAATAATAAAATGTCAAGAAATCAGATAGATGTGTACATGCATATGAAGGTCTCCTGAAAATTATTTAGATGTATAGCTCCAATTGAGTTCTCCTTTATAAAAAAAAAAAAAAAAAACATTTTCAAAACTTCGCATTAACTGAATTTGTTTTTCTGTAGCTAAATTACAAACATTCACAATGTAGCACAAATGTAAACAATATTAACATCAGCATTAAGCAGTCTATTTTGCTTTAGCATTTATTCTTGGGTTCCTTGTATCAAATTATTGAACCTCTCTGTTGTTCTGTGTTCTTATTTATAAAATTGAAATAATAATAGATTCTACCTCATAATCATAGCTTGAAATTGTATTACACATTTTTGCATCACCTACAATACTATTAGGGTAAATTAAGCACCCAATAACCAATGTATGCTGTTACTGGAGTATTTTAATACATCCATAATTAACTATCATTTAAATCTACATTATTTTAAGAAACTCTAAATTGATAAGTATTAATTTTGGTAAAACCTTTAATTAATGAGTTACATAAAATAATACAAGAAATTTACTACAATTTTAGATTAGTCATGAAAAGGAATTCTTAATAGTAGCATCTGTCAAATGTGAAATAATTGGGACACTTGAATTTTTCCAGAAGAGAAGTTATGTGAAACATTATACAATATATTGCTAAAAAGTACTAAAGTAGCAAAAAGTTCAGATGGAGCTTTTGAAATAATTCTATGGAAAACAGTCTGAATAAGACAGAGGACATTGACGCACCTTTCTGCCTTTCAATCTATTGGAGTTTTCCATGCACTGGATAATATCTTACCACATTGGTGAGGGGAGACATTCTTTATGCAGTCACTTTTACCATTGCCAGTCTCTTGCACAAAGACGCACAGACATAACCAGAAATAATGTTTGGTCAGGTATGTGGGCATCCATTGTTCAACTTAATTCATAAACCTACCATCAATCACATCCACTAAATAATTTTCTTCTTGTATTTGCACTAGGCCATTTATCGTACATAATGTTCCAACGTACAAAAGTGCTTATTATTTCTTGTTCATTTGTCCATTGTTGTGTCAATTTTCTTTAGCAAAGATTTGTGGTACATATGTGCCACTATTTTCATCACTGAATAATACTTCATTTTGTACTTACTTCATGTTTTGTTGATTGACATAAATATTGTCAATTATTGTAAATATGATGTTATGATTTTCATATTTTTGTGCTTCTGTACATTTTAAAATTTTACCTTGGGTTGCTATTAAAAAAGGAATTCATGTATTAAGTGCTATTATGTTTCCTGAAAAGACTTTATCATTTTATGTTCATGAAATGCGTGATGATTCTAGGACTCCCACATTCTCACCAGCACTTGATATTGTGTCTTGTTGGTGCAGCCACATTTATGACTTGTATCATGATTGATCAGTTATGCACTCTGCTAATATTATACCTTGTGACTTTCTTTTTTGTTTGTTTTTCTTTCTGTTTTCTTTATAGTATATTCTGAAATACAAAGTTTGTCAGGTTGATTTTCTTTTCCCTGTAAAGTTTAGTTTTTGTATCTGTTGTTTATTTGCCCTTTCATTGTTCAGCATTTTGCCTGGACTGTAAAAAATATTTCCCTGCAATATTTGGCAGTTGATATTTTCCCACAGTTTTATTTAATGGTTTATTAGTTTTATGTTTAGACTATTTCTGTGTATGTAGTCAACCAAAGATTGCACGGTTCTTTCCAATATCTTGATCCTGTGAAGAATCCTTCTGCTAAGGATGGTTACCTGTGGGCAGGAAAGTTGTCATGGCTGCCTTGACGTGAGCATTGCCCTGGACCCCATAATCTCTCTACATTGTTCATCCATTCAGTTTCAAGGTTTGCGGAGAGTATCACCATAGCTTAGGTCCTCTCTAGTCTGCCTGCGACACAGTTACCTCAACTGGAGTTGTATCAGTCTCAATCAACTCACGGCTAGTAAAACTTCGGCCTTCTTAGTCGTCCACCTCTGAGTGAGCTTCTGTAGGCCACATGCCACAGGCTGCCACTCTTCACAGGCTAGCTCACCCTTGCAAAACCTCTATCGCTACCCACGTAGGGCGGGACAGAGAATATCATTTGGCCTAGGGGAAAAAGAGTCGTGAATTCTGTGTGTTCTACCCTTAGGTTTCACGGTCTTTTTTTTTTTTTTTTTAAAGAATAAGTGCTTATCCGATTATTAAACAGATTTGGAATTCCATAACGCTAAAATGTTTTTTGGTTTGTCTTCTTTTGCTGTGTTTCCAATTTTGTCCAGATTTATAGCAATTTTTTTAGGAAAAAAAGTTTCAAATATCTCTTGGCTATAGCCATAATTACAGTCTTGCTTTTCAGGAAATGCATGAAGCATTCTGTTGCTTTCATGTACGCATGTAGTATTCCCTCAGCCTAAATGCACGTATGTATTGGTACAGAACTTTGTTCATTTCAGGTAACTCGGGCTTCATCTTCGGTATCATTCTACTGTGGAAGCCATCCTAACCCATGGAAATAGCCTCTGTCCTCTGTTACCTTATCCTTGTTTTATTTTGCATTTTTAAAAACTAACCTTCTTTCCTTATTCCTTTTCTTCACAGTCAACTTTATTTCACTCATTGTTGTATGACTGAACTGTACAAACAGTATTTGCCACAAAGAATAGGCTCCATAGGTACTGAATTAATGATTAGAGTATCAACTAAAAAGGTGGAGAGTAAAGAACACTTTGCCAAAGGCATAAATCATCTTTTCAAGTCACAGTGAAGAATGTAAAAAGGAAAATGTTGTTGTGCTCTGCCTGAATGTGGAACACAAATAAAGGTGTTCTATTCCACATTCTAGGGCTGTTTTCACAACCTTTCATGCATACATTCTGAAGAATATTTTCTTGTTTCCTGTAATTTAAGAAAAGTTGCAGGAATTTTTCAAGTAATTTCAATTTCATAATTATAATTGAGGGTCCCAAATTCAAGGCCATTCCATTGACCAGTGTAAAAAAAAAAAACAAAATAATCATTATCTAACTATACATCTAACTATACTTTGCAGAAATATACAATAAATGACTTATTTATAAATACAAGGAACATATTCTTTACCTTAAATATAACCAGAAGTTCTTGTCTATATTAACTCCTGAAAATCAAATGATAATATTACACAAGAATCACTGCCAGAGTATGTTATCAGATAGGTAAATATCAAGGGAGCAAGAGTAGCAAACAGGGAGGTAAGACATTGAAGAACGAAACATAAATGTAGCACTGCATCAGATATTTAGAAATAGGTGTAGACAAATTGTGCAGGGGTGTTTGAGAGTTTCTAATAATGATGCAGATGAAAAGGACCTTCTTTTATTCTGCATCTTTACTGTAACTTCAAGTGAATTTTAATGTCTATTCTAATTTGAACATTTATTAATAAAATATTCAGCAGTCAGTTAATGAGCAATTCAGGAGAAAATCATACTGTAAAGATGAAACCGTCTTTTTAATAAAGTAAGATAATGCAAATTCTAGTATATTACAATGTAATACTATAAAAGTTATCCTCTATATAATAGAGTGCAATGCAAATTTTGTTTCTATATTAGTTTTGTGATTTAGAAAAACACATATTTTGTGTCCTCTGAAATGGGAAGTTTCATAACATGTAGATAATTAAATCATTCAGTCATTTTTGAATAAACAGTGATGATGGAAATTTCAGCACTACTTTGGATTTTTTTTTACTGCAGGCTGTCCTTGAACTTACCGAATGAGCTTGAAGCTATAATAATTTTTCTAGGTGTTAGGAAAAAAATACTTCAAATACATGAAGCTTATTGAAAAAAAATCACCAAGGCTTCAAATTTTACAATGTCTTGCTGTACATTAAAGATAGTGATTTGGAGAAATAGTCAACAATTTTATTCTATTACCTCTGGCATAATGAGTGCTATTTTAGAAAGAAAATGAATGAGAATATTATGTGTACATTCATCCAAATGCAAAGAGAAACATGTAGTTTATTGAAAGTAGATGTTAATAAGGTGGAAATCCATTTATTTAGAAAAGTTAATATCATCTTATAATATATTTGAACAGCTCAACAAAGAAGAAATTTTTAACTTGTAGGGGAAATTTGTGCTTAGGTTAAATTCTATGTCAAAGTGTGTGCTTGTTTACTATGTGAGTAGTGTGGTTTGCCATCAGAAATATTCTAAAATTATGGGGCTGCTTTTACTCTGAGAATATACTACCGGAGAAAGTACTGACCCTTGCCAGAAATTTATGCAAATTTGGGCAGCTAAAATATTTATGGAGAACTATGTAAAGGAGTATTATATTACTTATTTCATATGCTAGTCACTTAAACCACAATCAAGGTAAAAGACATAATTCTGCAACTCCCTGTGCACTATATTTGTGCATTTCATCTTAGCAATTTCATCATATTAAACTTGTTAACTGCAAAGCAAAAGATTTGCTTGTATAATTACTTTCTTATTTTGATACAGAATAATGCTATTTCAAGTTTATGGGGAACTAGGGATTAGGAACATTTTGCTAGTCTCATTTAACCAATATAACATTTTAGAATTCTGTCTTCAAATCCCTTACACATTCATCAGTAAAACAGTACATTCAAACCATATTTTTATGTGAAACATTGTAGTACTTATAAAAAATTACCACCTTTGTGAAGCCTTCTAGTTAGCTCAGTTGTGTGTGTGTGTGTGTGTGTGTGTGTGTGTGATTATTTTGATCTGGGTTTTTGATTGATTTAAAATCAATTTTCTTGTTAAAATATAAACAAAACAATGAAATTCTTAATATACCAGGGCAGTACGGAAAATATATTTCTTCCAACCAAGTTTCATTTGCTAGGTTTTGCAATTACTAAATAACACTAAAACTAAACAGGAATTAATTGCTATCATGAAATGTTTTCAGGTTTATGGAAATAAAGGATTGAAATCATAAAGTACCAATAGGATTTGCTTTAAAATTCACTCTTCTCTTTGTTAGCAGAGAAATTTAGAATCTGAATAACTTCCTCTCTACTGTGCTTTCTTTCCTTCTTTGTAGAAAGAGCTAGCTGACAGACTCTATTAATGAAATTATATAACCTGTGTATTGTCTTTCCTAGCAACTCCCAGATCAATGGCCCGTGATCACATTAGAAACAAATACGGAACATTCACTTTCATGAAGCCTACTACTGAAAAAGTGACATATTTAAAACAAAGGCAATAACAGAAAAATAAAAAGGAAACAATTCTGTGGCCACTTGCTGCTGATACCTTTCTTCATGTCTCTAGTCACATTGCTGGCCCTTTTCTGTGTAAAGATTATTCACTCTGCCTGTGTTTGGACTCTACTTCAATGCCCAAGTTATTGGACATTGACAATTTATATGTGAGATCAATAAAAGGAACTGTATATAATTACATTTTAATATTTTTTGACAATTGAGCTGCCCAAAATTCTTCTCTTGATAATTCAGACACTAAGACATGTGGTTTGTCATATTATTGACTATGCCATCTCATTGTTCTGAGATAGCAACTCCACTAATACTGCAAAATGGTTATGGACTACCTATGTCTTACAACTATAAGAGACACTCATATGTATTTTATGTTTTTGAAGTGTGGAAGACGAGCTAAATGACCTATGCATCACAAAATGTCAAGAATAATGATGTTAATGGGACTATCTCAGAGGCCAATGATTCCTACTGACCTGCATATAATGAACAAGACAGACAATTCTTCTCCATACGTCTTTTCATATAGATGTGGATTGCAAAATACAGAAATTGCAAAGATTGATGACTTCACTCTTTACTATTCTAAAATATTCCTCAAGTAATCAGTTGTCAGTGCTATTATTCTGAATGTTAGTTATAAAAATTATCTGCATTCAATCAGTGACTCAAATGAACAAGATTATTTTACAAAATGAAAGCTTATTAAAACAAAACAAAAGCATAAAACTATGATAAAATATGAAATAAAAGGAGAAGTGATCATCTTCATTTAGTCATTCTTCAGGGAACTGTAGAAAAAATATTTTAATCTCATTAGAAATCAAGGATATCTGATGTCTTCCTAATCAAGGCTATCAATTTTTAAATATTTTTTGTATCAAGCATAAATATAGTGCTTTGTACATGACATCTCATTCAATCATATAAAAACAATGCTAGGCATTTCTATTATCATAATATTACTGGTTAGGAAACTGGCATACAGAAAATTATACAAATTCTAGAAATTCACAGAAAAGTAAATAGTCATGGCAGCATTCAATTACACGTTTGTTGCCAGGACTTCCCAGAATGTGCCTGAGTATCAAGGCTAAATAATTATTTTTTGTACTATCTGTTAGTCTTTAGATATTGGCACTTCACTGATGGCAAAACATAATTTATTATAGTTATTAAATAAATGATTACATGTTTGTTTGCTAAAACTAAACTACGATATATTCTGAATATCATATTTATGTTGCAAAATAATGCTCCAGTGGAGTCGAATCACAAGAATTGCACAAAAATATTTGAAAGTATTCTTCTTAATACCTAACACAATGTTTTAATAAAAGCATTAGGGAACTTTTTAAAAAATGAACTGCCTAAATCAATATGTATTTTAGTATTGTAGGTTATAATACATACGATCTTTGTGAAACATATTCTTTTGAGTTTTTCTATATTCCTAAGTATGATCATAATAAAAATAATTTAATAAAGAGTAAGATGAGATGAGAAAATAAAAGTTCAGCTAATCTTTAATGAGCAATTTATAAAATAAGAAAAAAAATTGCCCACTATTCTTCAAGCAAAGGACTACCATCTAAAATATATAAAGAACTTGAACAATTCAAAGCTCCCCAAGGTAAAGGTCCCAATCAAAAAACGGGCAACTGAAATGAATAGGTGCTACTCAGAAGTGCAAATGTTGTAAATATCTGAAAAAATATTTGCCATCACTGGTCATTAGAGAAGTGTGAATTAAAACAACACTGAGATTTCAACTTACTTCACAAAGAAAAGCTACTGTCAAGAAATCAAATAATAATAAATGCTGGAAAGGCTATGGGAAGTAAAAAAAAATATTTTCTTCTACATTGTTGACAGAAATGTCAGCTAGTACAGCCACTGTGAAAACCAGTATAGAGATTTCTCAAAAACTAAAACTGGAAACTCCATTTCACCTGGTTATTTACCTTCTAGGTATTTTCTTGAAAAAGTTATTACACTGATGCATTGTAATTGAATTGTATTACACTGATACACGCATACCCATGTTTATAGCAGCACAACTCATAACAATTTTAGAAGTGGTCTACATGTCCATCAACAATGAAATAAATAAAGAAATTGTGGCATCTTTACATGATGGAGTACTCTACCCATAAAGAAGGTTAAGCTTGAGCCATAAATAGGAAATTGGATGCCTTTAAAACATATTGTTAAGTAAGATAATTCCAACACACAGCTAAAATCCCAAAGCATAAAGTACAAAACGAAAGATAGAAAATAGAAAATGAGATAGATTTCATTTTTTCAAAAGGGGAGGGGACCAAGAGATAGAGAAGAGCAGTGGGAAAGAAAAGGGTATGAAAAAATAATTAACAAGATGAAACCATCTGTTCATTTACACATCTCTGAATTAGCATCATTGGTCATCCTCACTATATACTGAACCAGTGGTGATACCCAATCTTAGACTTTGAGCCATCAAAACTACTGACTAAATAAATCTCTTTTCTTTATAAAAATGTATCAGGGGTTTTTTATGTGAAAGTACCAACTCCCTACAAGGAATGCAACCATTGTGCACTGCAAATATGAACCAATAAAAAATACATAAATAAACATACATAAACCTTATTAAGATCATTAATACCATTAGTAAAAAAAAAAACTAAGCAATGTCGTAAGTCCTGGGATACACAAAACTGAATAAAACCAATTTTAGTAATAATCTGATAGCATGTGCTGGTACTTTGAATCTATGAGCAGCCAGAAGCAAGACGAAGTATTTTGAAGGATTTTATCTTGTTTCTCTACTGCATTTCTTTTCAGGGTTAATACCATAGAAGGAAATGGTTAATACTATTGGCTCTTGATTGTCATACTGATGACACTCCTGCTTCATATTTACAAACAACAAGTCACTTAATATTATTAAGCTATAGTGTTCTAATTTTTTTATATGAGCATATACACACTTTGCTATGCTATTAAACAGGGCACATGATAAAATGGGAACAAAATAAAACTGTCTTACATAGTATGTGTTCCACATATGGTAGTTATTTAATTTGTTTTGTAATCACTCCTGCACTGGAAGAAATACAATATTTATGCATGTACATCTAAACACATAATTTCTTGTTAGTAAATATTTATTGTGTACTTAATTTTGACGGGAGTGAAAGTTAACCATGTATAACAACTATCCCTAATACTGCACAGATGTGTTTGCATTTTATTCCTATGGAACCTTGAAATGACTGAAATATCTAAGCCAGGGAGAGAGGAAGAAAATACAGTGCTTTACTCTAATAGAGATGTCAGCACTGATGAATACAGGGCACTCCTTCTCTGCGGAAAATTTAGGTAGTAGCAAAATTCTGAACTGTTCAGAAGTTTTATTTCAGAAGATTGTGATATCCTGGTTTGAGACCAGAGGGAATCTAGAAGGTCTAACTTTTCCTAAAATTACTTTTTATTAAGCTGGTCTAGTTTAAAATAGATTCCTTCTCTCAGCAGAAATTTCATGTAGCTCTTAGATTCTGTGCATATTTTAACTTTTTGTTTTCCAATTATAATTTTGTTCCTTTTAGTTGTGAAACTATAAAATGGAACCCTTGGCATTTTCCAGGGTAGTTGTTTTATCTTTTCCACAGACTTCATTTCTTTAAAGAGAAACTAAACTCAAGTTTTTGTTCAATAAAAGGAAGCAGAAATTGAAAACTGGATTTATGTTCCAAAGTGTTCACCTACAGTAGTACTTTTCACAGCAAAACTTGTGACTTAATGTTACATAAATTATTCATTAAGATGAAGCATTGTGACCTAACAACTTTTATTGCAGTTCCAAGGACTGCCGTTGAAAATTTGTGAATGCAAGGCATACTAACCACAAATCAATGTGTACCGCACATTGTGTACTACAAATAAATGCTGTAAGTCCACATGTCACAATTCCTTGCACCTAAAAGCGTGAAAATGCATGATATTAAAAAATCATCTAGGGTAGTCCCTGGCATGCGTGCCTAACTAGAATATATTCCTAACTAGATGTATTCCTTCTGGATATAGTGGTCTACACAACTAATGTACTTTCTTTTTATAGTTCATGAACTTCTTTCTGCCTCTACAAGATATTTTCTTATTTCTTCATTTTACCCTACTCTCCAAAACATTGACATTTATTATATTTTTATATCCCCTGGCTTCCTTCAGAATCACTGATACAAAAAGAAAAATAGAATCACTGATACACTCTCAAACCACTGACAGGATAAAACAGAAACATAACAATACAAAAGATAAGAATCCCTGGGAAATTTCACATAAACCAAAATTTGTTTTCATGATAAAATATTCTTCAACACTTTAGGACTGACTCAGTTACATATATCTGACATTTCTGTGAAAGATATGCACTCATGTATCATGATCTTACTATTATTTAAGGGTCAAATTCTTAAAGTCAGAATGTTTTCAAAGTATAACCTTTTGCAGCTGTTGTCTTAGCAAAGTGTTCTCTATACAAGAAACTTCCAAATGGAGAGCTTTTCTGGACATCAAGTGATCTCTTAGCAGTTTCTTATTTGCAGTTGCCTCTGTAATATAAATCAAATATTTTTATGCAAAGGCTTTAATGGAAAATTGCTTAGAAAAAGAGAATTTATAAAAAGTTTTGAGTAAAAAATATATGGTGGATATGGTAGTACATTGCACAGTTTGTTTACTAGGTAGGGATTTACTCCTAAATATTTTATACAGTGACTTTTCTTGTGAATCAGATTGGCCTTTGATCTTTAATTAATCACAAAACCCAGCTTTTAGACCTGTAAAGACAATTGCTCCAGATCTCTCTGTGCACTGCCTTTCAGCATATCAGAACACTCCCTCCCTAGCAATACAACAAGTTTCAGCATGCTTGGGAAAGACTAGAGAAAACATAATTTAAGAGGAAAAAACTTTCAATGTACTATAGCATGAAACCAGAAATGATTAATTATAATGATGCCTGAATACATGCTCCACTTTCTAAAAGCAATCATTAATTGCTTTCATTAATTGTCTCTTTTCCCCCTTATTTCTTTTATTGTCTTTATCTGTCAGATATCAGGCTACATATCAACTAACATGATACCTTTCTATTTATCAAGCGGTGGATAGATATAGATATAGAGAGAGACAGAGATGGAGGAGAGAGAAGCACATCACATAATGATTTTACAAAGCTTAATTCTCATTCATATTGCTACATTTTAAATTAGAAGAGCATGATATGCATTGTTAATAAAGTAAGGTAGTGATTTGTCTTCATGTTGGATACTTTTGTTTGTGTAGGCACTGTAGAGCCATAGTTGTAATGTGTACTTTAATCACCACCAATGGAAAGCTTGTAATGCAGAGTGAAATTCTAAATTAGATGTCTGATGGATTAAAAGAGCTGATGATAGGTGCATATAATATTTTTGAAACACAACAGATTAGGGAATATGACTGATATGAAATCGAAAATGTTGTGAATGGTGCTAGGACGACTGGCTTTCCACAGGCCAGAGACTAAAACTAGACCCACGCATATAACCATGCACTAAGCTAAAGTCAAATGTATCAAAGATCTAAAGAGAAAAGCAGAAACACTAAATCTACTGGAAGAGAAAGCAGGTAGAAATCTTGAAGACATAGAGGTAGGCAGAGAGTTCATCAACAAAACCAAACTGTATGGTAAATACTTCAAAGAACTAACAACTGGTAACTCACCATACTAAAATGTTTTTGCACCTCAAAAGAAATCACGAACAGAGTGAAAAGAAAACCCACTAATTGGGAAAAAAGTTTAGCCAACTAATCCTCAGACAAAGGACTTCTATGTAGAACACATAAAGAATTGAAAAACATCAGGCCCAAATTCAAAGACCCAGTCCAAAAATCGGCATATGATATGAATATACACTTCTCAGATGAAGAAACACAAATGGCAAATAAATATACTAAAAAATGTTCAACATCATTGGTCATTCAAGAAATACAAGTAAAAACATTGAGATTCTATCTCACCCCAGAAAGAATAGCTATCATCAAGAAATCAACCAATAACAAATGCTGGAGAAAAAAAGAACACTTCTCCACTGTTGGTGGGAGCCTAGACTGGTGCGATCACTGTGGAAATTAATGTGGAGATTCTTAAAAACTACTAGGATTACAGGTTTTATTCGACCCAGATATTCCCTGTCTGGGTTTTTCCCAGAGCAATTGAAAACATCACACCACGGTGGTATATGTGTACCCATGTTTATAGCTGAACAATTTGCAATAGCTTAATCTTGGAAATAACCCAAGTTATTTGTATAAAATCCAAGTTATTTGTGTTAGACCCAAGTTATATGGATAAAAAGTATGTGGCATTTTATACAATGGTGTATTACTCAGCTATAAAGAAGGATAAACTCAAGGCTTTTATAGGTAAATGTATACAGCTAAAGACCATTCTCATAAGTGAAATAAATCAGAGTTGCACTTATAAACTTTGTATTGTCTCCCTAGTGTAAGAAACTGAAAGAGTAAATAAGGTCCTAAAAGTACTTGACTTTTTTTGTTTGCTTGAAGAATGACAATGAATACTTTCACCTAGGACGTAATATGGGAAGAACAAGTTTGAGTACAAAATAACCCGTTTTTCAATTACTATGATGAATATAAGGATTATTAGTAAAAGATATTTGAGTTGTATTTCACATTTACTACATCTTTCCTCAAGCCTCTAGATTTTTCTAAGTTTCCAATGTTTGCAAAATCTTTTCACACCATTCCCAGCTTGTTGTCCCCTAAAATGTCTTTCAATCTTAGCTTAGATGTTGTTATCAGAAGGCCTTTCTGAGGAGCCAGGGATTTAGCTCTCAGTGGCACAGCACCTTCCTGGCAAGTGTGAGTTCATGTGTTTGATTCCTGGTACAAAAAAAAAAAGCCTTTCTGATCTCACTCGCATGCCAAAAATACTCTCCATTCAATCGCCTGCTCACTTGTCTCTCTTTTCCCAATATAATCAAACTGACAAGAGCACATCCTTCTGTGTTTTTTCCCCAGACACTAGCCTAATAATAAATCTTTGTTTATCTCAAGATCTTCATATTTTGTGTTCTTACAGTATAAATAATTGAGGATTATGAAGGAAGTACTCCAGCATTTAAATCTATCCGTGGGGAGAACATGGCAATACACAAGTAGAGAGTATTCAAGAGGTAAAAACTTTCACACAAACAAACCGTGGATCATGCTGTGTGCATCTGTTTTGACAACTGTATGTTTTCATATATTTAGAGACAGGAATAATAATTAGGTATTTTGGTTATTTTGGCTTCCCTATGTGGACCAGTTAGTATCTTGATACAAAGAACTGCTGGCCTTTTAACCATGACAACCAGGATATCATTGGGGGGAAAAGTGTAAAATTTAGGTCAACAAATATTATGGCCGTAATATAGCAGAAATGATGAATGGGAAAATGGAAGAAGCAAAGGAAGACAAATACTGACACACAGCGTCTACCCAGGACTCCTTTCTCCACACCTGTGTGGGCTATACAGTAACGTTTCAGAACATGCTATTTCATTTCAGATAAATTTTCGCTCTATATCTTGGAGAGGACTTACTATGATTTTAGTAATGAGGATGTAGGCTGAAAGACATAAGAGTGTATTCTATCGTATTTTTAATAACTAGATTAGGAAATTGCATCTCACATTTATATTCATTTCAGATTTTTGTTTAATTTTGCTTTGCTACTCAAAATATATCCTTTCTTTTGCATTAACAGGATGATTCATTCTGAAAAGACATATTAAAAACAGCTCAAGAGTAATGACTTACTTTGGGCTTGTGTTGTCACATTCAGTAGGTTTGGTTAGGGTGACTATTGAATTGGTTAAACTTACTGGTGTGAGGAGGAAACAGATCTAGGAGTTGAAAACATCTCCAAGTACAAAACATAGTAAGTTGAGATGGATTCACTTTTGAGGCCCGTGCAATTTATGAGCTCAGCATGTGAAATCCAAATAAAAACTTAATCCTAAAAGTGAGATATTCTGGCAAATTACTTCTTCATAGGTTTTCATTTCAATTTTTAAGCAGAATGGTTGGCTTCATGAGCTCTTAGTTTTATTTTTAATGTTTTCTGTTTTACCGCATATGTGTTTATAACTTGGTTTTACTCTTCATGTTCTCTGCAAATATTTTAGAAATTGAAAGGAATAATTTCCTTTTTAATTTTATTCTACTCACTGTTTTCTTCTTTAAAATAATGTGGCATTTTTATTTTGGTACAGATAGAAGACAAAGTTTCACTTGCAGTTCTCAATTCTTGAGTTTCAATAGCTTGATCTAAAATTTAGTAAAATAGCATAAAAAACTAGAGAAAAACAAGAGTAATGTTTAAAATATTATGCTGGTAAACTTTGAAAAACAGTTCACATACTTTCTTTTACTGGTTTTTTGTATTGGTATGAAAATGTTCTTGAATACTTTAGGATCTATATGTCTATCTATCTGTCTATCTGTCTATCTATCTATCTATCAAGGTGTCAATGCATCATCCAGTATTTGTCAAAAATATCAACTAGAATTAATATTTGTCGTTAAGTCTTATGATTAATGTTTATCACTTTTGAAAACTATACCATTGGTACTTATTTTCTAATTATAGGAAGTCTTCTATGTTTCATCTATTACAATTTATCATGGTTAATTTAAGCAGCAGTGTTTAATTGGTGACCAACTTTAATTCTAATATCAGTATACATTTTTTCATGCATATATTTAATTATGATGGATCTTCTGTTGCAAAGTGGTGCTTAATTAATGACTAAAAATTAAATATAGTGAACTCATCATATATTGAAACTGTAGCCTCTGAGTTTGGTGATGATTCTGTTTATAAAAACTAATGAATTTAGCCGGGCGTGGTGGCGCACGCCTTTAATCTCAGCACTCTGGAGGCTGAGGTAGGTGGAGCGTTGTGAGTTCGAGGCCGGCTTGGGCTACAACGCGAGCGCAAGGCCGGCCTGAGCTACATAATGCGACCCTGCCTCGAAAAACCATGGCCGGGAGTTTGGCTCAGTGCCTTAAGCGCCTGCCCTGGCAGGCGTGAGGTTGTGAGTTCAATCCCCGGTGCCGCAACAAAAAAAAAAAAAAAAAAAAAAAATTAATGAATTTAAGATTTATGTTTTTACTAATATAGTAAAACATAATCTTAAATTTACAATAAGAAAACACTCCAGATATCATTTAGCATCTTTTTAAATTTGAGTGTATGGGGGGATACAATGTAGTTATTATTATATAAATAATGCATAATTTGTTTCCGTCTACAAGATATTTTTTGTTCCTTTCTTTCCAAGATTTTTTCTCTTTGTTGTGTATTTTCATTATTTAAAAATGTTTTATTCTCTCTTATTGGAAGCACACAAAAATACAATAAATACTTTCAGAACTTACCCTTTTTAACAGCTTTTTATCAATTAATATAGTTATCTTTTTCTAGTAATCTAATATGTCATTCCATGAATATTGTAAACATAGTCAAACTTTTCCTCTATTTTACCTGAACTTGTATTCTAATGACCTGAGAAGGTTGGTATTTTATGCTGCATTCTGTTTTTATAACTCCTATGATTTTATACAATTGCTAAGAAAAGTTTATAAATTCTCCAAACATTCACTATACACACATGAATATATTTCCCAAATTTCCAGTTTGAGTAATTTTTGTACACAGTCTCTAAGAATGTCCACAGTCACCAATAAATAATGATATTCAAAACAAAATCAGTCCCATCCTAGTATTTTGCTCACAATTTCTGTCTGTGTATCTTGTGTAAAAGCAACACACTACCCAGGTTCCAGAGTCAGCAATGCATGATCATCAGGATTCATCCTCCTCTTTCATGATACTCACTCTTTGGCACTGGTTAATCCGTATTATTAAAACTGGTTAGATAGCAGCACAGTTCATAATAGCCAGATCTTGGAAACAACCTAAATGTCCATCGACTAAGGAATGGACAAAAAAGATGTGGTATTTCTATATAATGGAATACTACTCAGCTATACAGAAGGATAAATTGGACACTTTCATACTTAGATGGATGCCTTGGAAACATACTTATCAGTGAAACATACTTTCAACTTGTGTGACAAGCTGAAAGTAAAACTACGTGTATTATATGTATATAAACAATAGTTAAGATAGTTAAAAAAGAATTTGCTAAGATTTTGATAGATACTGAGGTGAATCTATAAATTTAGGGAGAATAAATGTTTTGATATTTGTCCAAATCAAATACATAGTCTCTCTCCACTTATTTAGGTTATATTTGAGTACTTTTCATCAGTTTTTATAGTTTTTAGGATACAGATAATGAATGTATTTTGGTAGATTCATACAGTAATGTTACTTTAAGCTTTTTTGTGATGTAACTTGTGCCTTTACAATTTTACTTTTAAATTGTTCATTGCTTGTGTATAGGCCAACACTAGATTTTGGTATGTGACTTTGTGAACTTGTACCATAATCTTGATAAACTTGCTTGTTTGTTCTATTGATTTTTTGTAGATTCTTTGAAAAAAAAACTAGTTAGAGATCTCTGAGTATCCAGATTTGAAAAATGTCCAACTACTATACTGTCAAAGGAATTTTTGCCACATAAAACTGAAGTCATTTTAACACTTAAAATTCTTCCCTAGCTGTTCTGTCACTTCAGGAGCAGAAAAAAAAATTCAAATCTGATCATAGTTAGTGAAACTAGTTGTGATACTGCCTTTGTATTTAATGCAACTGCAACTACATTTCCTCAATTCCCAAATAAAAATAGATCTGTGCACCATAATCATACCATACTACTTTTCATTTCCTGTATGGATAAAGATTGTCCTTTTATATGCCTTTTAACATAAATGCTTCATTAATTTAACAAAAGCTTTTTTTACATACTCCCACCTCACATCTCTAAAACACACTAATTTTTTTGTTCTGTCTCAATTCTTACATTTAAAAATTTTCTCCTTATTTCTTAATTGTGTAAATGATAAGGCCATAGGATTTTGCATTTTAGCAGTAATTAATAGAAACACTGTTTGTGCTTGTTTTAGCTTTCTGTAAGTCAACACCCTCTCTGCCATAATACTCTCGATTCCATTCTTATAACAGTTTCCACTTGCAATGGAATCCTTGGTTTGATTATTTAAAGTCCCAATTATAATGGGTCCCTATCATAATATGACTGATTTTTCTTATCATTTTAATCAACCAGAGCTTATCACAATAGCTAACATAAAATAGGCATTTGTCAATGTTAATGAAATAGTTGAATAGCAAGTAGTAATTTCCAACTGACATAATAGTCTGCAAACTAGCTTGCAGTTGATACTGTTTTTGATTTATAAATAAATAACTGAAACCTATCTACATAGTAATGAGAATAAAGGCAGTGAAGCCCTATAATTCTAATCTCACTTGCTCAGATGTTTTTCGTAGTTGCTCTTTAGGACTAAACGTTGCTCTCTGAAGCTTAAAGGCAAACAGTCATATTTTGAAGCCCATGCATAATATAGTTGTCATCATTGTTTCTTCTCTCCCTTGACCTCAGGAGGTTTTCAGTTATCATTGACTTAGCAATTAATTAACCTGTAATGCTCTGTGTTAAAGTATTGTTGCTAATTAACAACTCCAGCTATTTACTCCTTGGCAAAGCAGAAAGAGCTATCAACTCTTATGTTTTGTTAACTCAGTTCTTAAATGTGAAAAATAATTTACGAACCTTTTTTCTATTATGTTCAAGGATGAGATCTAATTCTACTTTGTTTTTTTCTTGATGTTTATTTGTTTGGTTTTCCTTTTTATTTTATACAAACATTCACTAGAGTGAATGAATTCATTCATGACCTTTATCTATGATTGCAAAGTAGAATTATCTTTTTCACCTCACTGGCACAAAAGTTTTGATCATCTTAAAGTAGAGTTCAGCGTTCTGTGCAGTTTATAATACATAGCGCACGATAACAGTACCTATTTGAATTTCTCTTTCATCTTCGATCAAGTTTTATCCCTTTGAGGAGTCATCAAAACACAAAATACGATTCTGAGCATTTCTGGTATGATACCAGCAAACCACATGGAGAAAAAGGGAAAATCCTCACAATCATTATATAGAGTTGAACTTTCATTCATTTTTTTACATGCATTGAAATTTTTGCTCTGTTTCTATTATTTTTATCTATATATTCTTCTTCACAATTGCCTATTTATTTGCCACCCAGACATAAATGAAGATGCAGGCACACATATCCATGTCCATGAGACACATCTTCACATCCAAGTTTTATTCATTTCTTTCTTGCTGTTTGCTTTCCCCTCCCTTCCCAAGAAACTTTTGTTCGTTTGTTTATTTGTGTGTGGGTGTGTGCACGTGTTTGTATTCACAGTTTCTATAAGTTTTACTTCTGAGATCTTTGACAGAAAGATGAAACTAGAAAGAGTAATGAAAATTCAAATTTTAAAAAAATTTGTTTTAAGATTCGTAAAGCAGGGAGAACTGGTTTTCATCAAAACTATCAGAAACTCAATTTAAAAAAAACCTAGTAAATGTGAAATGCTTACAGATCATACACTATCCAAATGAAAACATATTTAACGCGATACTTTCTCCTTTCAATAAAATGTGGAGGGGAAAATTAAGCATACGATATGAGGATCTGTGCATGTGGGAGATTAAAACCACCTGCAAATACCTTGATTGTCCATTGAGAGGCCTGTTTGGCCTGAGAATAGCACTAAGAGAGAAAATGAGGCTGTGCCAGGCTGTTGCTTCATTTCTTTTGGAGATCCAAGCTTTCATACAAAGAATCTGTCTACCTTTTTGGAGAGAGGGTTTATAGAAGCCATGAAATGGTAAGAGAGACATAGAGAGAGGGGAAAGCAGCTGAACCCATCTTAGCAGATGTCAGTTCCTGCAAAGCATACAGGTAAGGGAAGCCTCATGGACACTTCGCATCAGCTTAGCTTCCTATGAATAGCCCAAGATCCTCTTTGCCAATAGACTTATAACACCATACCTGATTTACCTGAATAGAATTGTCTGTTCAAATTCTGCCCAAATTCCTGACTCACACATGTGCGAAAATAATCACTGTTATTTTAAAAGCATTAAGTCTTGGAAGAGTTTCTTATGGAGCAGTAGGCAAAGGAAATGATGGTTTTTGATAATATTTAATAGTGTGGAATTGTTTCTTCAATGCAAGTTTATGATATAAAATGTGCCTTTCTCAAAAATATTCTAGGCATTAAAAATTTCTTTCTGAAATTTTTCAGACTTTGGGACTTTTGTTTAATACGTGGTTAATCTATATGATAGCAAAGGTAAATCAGGTATGGTGTTGTAAGTCTGTAATTTCTGCATTCTACAAGGCTGAGTCAAGAAGATTGCAATTTTGAGCACAGTCTAGGTAGTTTAATGATTTACTGAGGTCCTGTTTGAAAAAGAAAATTAAAATGGTTCTGAGAATATAGCTCAATTTCAGTCCCCACCCTCACCAAAAAAGCAAAAGCTCAGAGTGATAGTCAATATTGAAGGACATGATCAATATGTTACATAAAATTTTATCCTAGAGATTCAATAAACCAGATAATATAATTATATGAGTTGTTGCTATTTCCAAATTTAGGATTTTATACTTCAATTAAGTTTTGATATTTTCCTGAATTAATAATCTTTCTTCACAGAGAGAAATAGGAATCAGTGGTATGAGTCCTAGTTTGAATTCATTACAGGAAATATTTTTTCAGGCAATGAAAATAAAAAAGGGAAATCATCCAGTAGTCTTTGTTTTAAAAAGGCAACAGCTGAATCAACAATTTTATTCTTTAAGAAAAATAGGGTAACAAAGAAAAACATATCAAAGGCACAAAGAACATTAATCAAAATATAAACTATGGAGTTTAATAGAGTAAATTTGTAAAATTACATTTCTTGGTGCTTAACTTTTGGTGAAATATGTTTCTATCTTGACTGCAGCAGAAGAAAGCAGCTTAATATCCCTAATCTGCCACTGTATCTAGTTACCATAGCAAAAACAGAAATGTTTACAAATGCTCATTAGGGTGTGGCTGCTTAGCTACATGTTCACTTTTACTGAGATCTTCTCTCTGTGTGCAGAGTGAAGTGTTTCTTCCTTATTTAAATGAAAAGCATATTTTCCCTTCCACAAAAAAATATGTCAAAGTAATTTGTGGAGTTAAGATTTCACGAAAGAAGAAAATTGGAAAAATGGAAAAACGTTGTGTTTTCACATTTTCTGGGGACATATATTTTTTAACTGATGTGTATACTTCATGACAAAAGCATAAACAACATCATTACGGGTATGTGAAGCCAGCAATAACTGGTTGGCATTTATCTCAAAAGGGAAATCTTCTGAGGTTTTAATGTATGGTAGTTAATGATTAATGTTCAAATACTGTATTTCTATGACACATTACTTATTATAACATGACAAAGTAGTTATCCCCAATTCTTAATATAAATTTCAAATTCTTTAAATACAATATCTAAAAGAAATTGCAAAATTAATAAAAACATCCTGGTGTGTGCATTATCATTTTTCTGAAATAATTAAATTATAATTTGCTGATTATTGTTGTGATGTACTATTTTTTCCTGCATTAATCAAGATATTTTTGTATAATATTTGCTGTAAATCTCGATCATTCATAGAAGTTAAGGAGCATTGACTTTACTTAAGTCTATGTATAGTATCAACACACTATATTGTCAAAGGATTGTTTTGGCCAGTCTTCAGGTTTTAACATGTTGCTTTAAGTGTCCTCCCTTTCATCCCTCTCTGGTTTTACAAGCAAATATCAGTTTAGTATAAGAAAAATCAAGAATAATTAATTTGTGCAATATTCTATATTTTATAATCATATTTTATGGAACATTGAACTAAATATTCCTAAAAGAAGAATAAATGCTAATGAGGTCATTGATCTTTTTAAATAAGGAAACCAAGCAACGTTTAAAATACAGAAGGCAGATATTGAGAAAAGACACGTGAAAATTCACAAGAAATCCCTCTGAATGTACTAATTCATAGGAACTAATAAGATCTCTTCAATGAAAGGTAAAAGACTGACGCAGTACAAGGCACCAAATAACAAGCTATTGAATAAATCAGGAGGAATGAAAAAGCAGATACTTCATTCCTCTGCTGTTCAACAAATATTTACTTGCTTTCAGTATTATACATATGTCACACTGTGATGTTCCATACCTTATAGCCTTGGGAGTTTTATGAAATTTGAATAAGACATCATCCCTGCTCTGAAGAAATTCATTGCTGTGCCAAACAAATAAAATTAAATGTGATAAAAGTTAGACTGTGGGTTTGTACAGCACACAGCATGCACAAAGGCAGTGGTAGCTGAACCTGATTCCAATAGTTTTTTAATCTTCACACAGGAAGGAGTATTCTCATCTGTGTTATGAAATTGGTAGGAGTTAAGCAAGACAGTGACTGAAGAACAAACAAGAGAGGAATGAGTGTACCAGTCTGCAACTGTAAGAATCTGAAGAATAAGAAAGCAATTGAATTTACAGGTATTGAACATGCACATAATACATAACTTTCATTTGGGAAGGAGGGAGGGAGAGGGAGAGACAGAAGAGAGAGAGAGAGAGAGGAAGGAAGGGAGGGAGGGAGAGAGGGAGGGAAGGAAGGAGGGAGGGAGGGAAGGAAAGAAATGACTTCACAGTTTGGCAGTGTGTTGCAATTATGTCTAGCATGGAGGGGTTGTTCTGACCCAAAAATTGAACTCTATCAAGCAGTTAAATATCAATAACAGAAAAGAGAGTATTCAGTTATAATTAGTTAATGATCACAGCTAATGAAACCATCATAATAACCTCCACTGTCTACATTACATGCCTCCTAACTTCCACCATATTATGTATTCCCTTTGCTTATGAAGGAAGAGAATGTACTCTTTCATTAATGAGCATATTCAGTCCTCTTTACACTCAATAAGATCATTTTAAAATGAAGCCAGATGCAGTAACTCCTCTACAAAATTCACCACCATCAATCTCCACAGCACTCTGAATCAAAGTGCTTTGTTTTGTTTTGTTTTGTGCTGGGTCATTGGGTATATACCTTTATCCTGGTTGCAAGTAATTTGTTCTTAAATATTAGGTTTTAAGGGTGCATTAAAATTGAAATACTAGGTCTCATATTAAGACTTTCTGATCTAGTGTATCTGGAGTAAAGCCAAAAATTTCCACCTCTATTATGTTACCAAAGAAAGCTGATGGTGCTTGTCCTAAAACTATCTATGCAAATTCCTCTGCACTGTCATACTCCAAAAGATTCCTTCAAATAAAATGTCTCTGCTGATGAGGAATACTTGCTCAAAATGAGGTCACTTTAGAAGTTCTCAGCAGTTAGGAGAAGTATGTTTTCATGGTAGCACAAAGGAATTAGGAGTACAAAAAAGACCCTCTCTTGGAGAATCTATGTATTAGAAGTGAAGAGACACCCCCAGAATTTAATGACAGTACAGACCAGCTGACAGGGAAACAGTAGGCTAAGGAATTCACAAGGGCCAGGCACAGAAGTGTGCATCTATAATCCCAGTACTAGGGACTCCGAAGCAGGAGAATTACAAGTTGGAAGCTAGGCAACTTGAAAGCTTAGCAAAAAGCATTTCAAAATTTAAATACATACATACATAGAGCTCAGATGTAGCTCAGTGTTCAGTGTGTTTATTCCCTACTGAAGGAAAAAAAAAACAAGGAATCCATGAGTTGATTCCTCCCTAGTAATTATCCATCTTAGAATTTTGGGGGGAAAAGCACAAAGTTAAAAGAACTTAACACGGGGGAGAGCAGCTAGCAGAACACTAACTGGTGTTTAAGGAACTCTTTTCTGGGTATGGGATAGAATGGTGGAGAAATGTATCTGTCAATCTTAATTTTCAAATGCTCCAGATTAAGAGATTAATCAAGAAGTTACTGCATCATTGTGTTAACCCACTGATAGTCATGACTGAATGTGCTGTTAGGAAGTGAGGCCCAACTGGAGGTGGGTCATTAGGACCAAGGCTTTGGAGAATATACCTCTCTCTCACACTCTCTGCTGGTTTCTTCTTCTCAGCCACTATGACATCAGCAGTTTTGTGTCACCACACCCTTCTGCTTTGATGTTCCTGCTTTGGAATTGGCAAATTGGAGTGAAAGTTCTAAAACTCTAAACCAAAATAAACCCTTTCTCCTTTTAGTTGAGGGTATCAGATCTTTTGTCCCATCAACTGCCTGGATCTGTGTAGCCAGCGGGGTCTGAGATGAGGTGACAGGAAGTTAGAAGAAAACTAGACACATAGAAAAATGAATGCTGGGATTGGGTGGGACCTGACCTTTCTGATGGAGCAGCAGCAACAACCTTTCATGGTTTGCGTCTTTATTTACATACAGCAAAAAAAGTGGGAAGCTTGCGATGGAGTCAAAAGTGCAAAGTCTCAGTGCTTTGCTATAGTTAACAGGGAGGAACACGAAGGTCAGAGGCCTGCTGCACAGGCTTTGTTCAGCCATTTACCATAGCACCTGAAAACTGACCAATACAAGAAGAGTGGATGAAACAAATTCCTATAGCTGTGTAATGAATGGAGTTAACTTGAGTGAGGCAAGTGCTGTTGGTAGCCTTGGATCTTCCATAAAACCTTACCTTAGCCTTTTTTTTGTTTTCAGGATTTCCTGAGTTCTGCTGATGTCATCAAGATTCCTGTCTTGTTGAAGTTATGACACAAATTTTACATCATAAACACAATCCCAACACACACTCATCAATATCTCCATAATTTACTCTCACACAGAACTTTCTAATTGCCCTATTAACATGAAAGTGTGCCTTAATTTTTGTTCATTATTATCCAAGAAAATGTAACATACTCTCTCAGCCTTATTTACCTGGCTCCTGTTTCTGGGCTGGTTCAGGCATCTCCATATTCACTGACAGCCTACAGGGCAAGGGCTGGTAATTATCAGAGGACAGCCTGACAGGACAGCAGGCATGAGGGACGTGTGGACTATCCTCTTATCAGTTACTCTTCCAAATGTCTGGTTAGTAATAGGAACAAAGTTAGTTCCAGATAATGAAAAGAATACAAAGGGGTGGATTATTATGATAGTCTCCAAATTCAGTCAAGGTTAAAATACAGGCATATGAGTTTCTCAGGTAGAGGAAACAGGCAAATGTCCTCAGGCAAGAACATGTATAGACAGAATAGCACAGAGGAGATAGTGTAAAAAATGGCACTGAGGAGAAATGTGTAACAGAAAAGAGGTAGTGTAGGACTTTGCGGGTCATAAAAGAGATAATGTAGGACTTTGTGGGTCATGGGAAAACATCTTTGATTTATACTCAGAATTTTGTGGGGCTTGATGGTGGCGATTTTTGCAGAGGAGTTACATGACCTGACTTCATTTTTAAAAGAACTTTTAGAAGTAGGGAGGACTAGATATCCTCATTAATGAAAGAGTGTATTCTCTTCCTTTGTAAGCAAAGGGAATGTATAATATGATGGAAGTTAGGAAGCATGTAATGTGGACTTGGGAAGTTATTACGATAATTATGCTAGCAGTGATCATTATCTAATTATAACTGGATACTTTCTGTCTGCTAGTCTGTGCTGTGATTAAATACTGGGGATGTCTCTTTGCCTCTAATACATAGGTTCTCCAAGAGAGGGTCTCTTTGCTTTTCCTAATTCTTTTATGCTACTATGGAAACATACTTCTCCTAACTGCTGAGAACTTATAAACTGACCTCATTTTGAGAAAAAGTTCCCCATCAGTAGAGACATTTTTTTTTGAATCAACCTTTTGGAGCAGGGCAATGCAGTGGAATTTGCATTGTTGATTTCAGGACAAGCACTATTAGCTTTCTTTGAGAATATGATAGAAACGGAAATCCTTGGCTTTACTCCCTCCAGACGTAGTAGATCAGAAACTCTCGGTATAAGGCGCAGCATCTCGATTTTAAAACACCCGTGCATCCTAATACGTAAGAATAAATTACTTGGAAGAATGTTGAGGCTATAACTGTATTGTTTGGTGTTTAATATAGAGCAACTTTCTGTATCCTTGTGGATTTTAGTGTCATTAACAACAAGAGTAGAGGGATTATTTTATGAACCAAGATAAAAAATCAATTTGACTAATATGTATTCAGGATTACTATGGGAATCCATGTTAGATGTACACAAATATCAATTTAACAGTGCTCTAAATCATGACTTTCCTATTCAACCTACACATATATGAATGCTTATACAGATTTTAAATATGGGTGACTAATTCAAGCTATAAAGCCACAGATAGCTTTACATATTACTCTGGAGTCAGACAGGTAAGGACTGAACAAAGGTGAAAGGATGTTTCAGATATAGTTAAGGTCCCAAATTAGTAGATTTGAATGCTAAAGTTTGGACCTGTATTGACTCTAAAAGGCTCAGGTGTTAAAGATTTCATTCCCAGCCTATGGCACTATTTGGGGTGTTGGAACCTTAAAAACATGGAGCCTAGTTGGAGAAAATTAAGGTATTAGGAAAATGCCCTTGAAGGGCAATATGGAGACTCTGGCAGCTTCCTAATCTGGCTTCCCTTCTCAGTTGCCAGGAGGTGAGATCTCATCTTTCACGGGTTCCCACCATGACGTACTCTGCCACTACAGGCTGCACAAAGCAGCTGGACCAAGCAGTCATGGACTGAAACCTCTGAAGTCATGCATGAATAGAAACCTCTTGCCTTTTAAGTTGATTTATTTCCACTATATATATAACCAGGAATAGAAACTTGTCAAACACACTGAAGTTAACCAAAAGAGAGATGATTCTCCATGGGACTGATTTGATCAGGTGAAATCCCTTAAAGCATGGCCTGAGCTCCAGCTGAAGGCAGTAAATCTCCTTCCTAGCTCAATGGCATAAGCTGCCATGTTGGAAAGCGGTCAGGGGCAAGAGGTGTGCGTAGCCTCTGGGAACTGCCAGGGGCCTTCTATACCCAAGAATGAACTGTTGTCAACATCTAGCACAGAGCTATAAGAAACAAAGCCAGACAAGCTCTCAAATAAGCTTCAGGAGGATTCTTTTAGCCTTCAGCTCAGACTGAAGTACAACTGACACCGTGATTACAAACTCTAAGACCCTCATCAGAGCTATCAGGAAAGCTATGTCCAAATTTGACCCATAGAATGTGAAATGATAAATGTGTGTTATTTTAAGCTGTAGGTTTTGTTAATTTATTATACAGCATTAAAATGCTGATATATCAGTTCTTCACAGCGTGTAAGTATATTCAGGGATTATAAGTGTAAACTCTTTGTATAAATTTGAAATGGAAAAATAAAAGGTATTGCCTATTTTGTTTGCTTCTATATTTCCCTCTACTTTATCCTTTCTCTACTTTACATTGAGGCAAGAAAATTTTAAAAATAATTTCTATAGTGGTATTTTAAAATTCGACTAAGATACCAACTTGCTACATGAACTAACAAAACACACAGAGATACACACAGACACACACACAAGCACATGCACACAGAGGCACACACAGCAACAAACCTAGACTTGCAGGAAAACCTGTTTCTTGAAGTCTTCATAACACTTAGAAAACCCTGAGGCCAAAACAAATATTTTCTGTTGCCACATAGAGACCTTTATGAAAGGTGAATGCATAGCCATCCGCTTGGAATTCACACCTAACATGTTCCGTATTACAAGAACAAAAATAATCTCACACCAAGGAAAAATGGGCATCAAAGCAGGAACTGGAAAGTAGAACATATTCATTCATCTTATACCTTCTGACCCCTTAGTTCATCCTAAGGTATAAAGTAACAGTACAAAGAAACTTTTAGAATACCAGGGTTTTTTTTTTGGTATTTATTTTATTATGTAAGTTCTTGTCTCAAAATTACATTTGGAGAAAATCTCTTTAAATTCAACTTTCTTATTTGTTTAATGAGGCAGTTATGTCTTCCTGCAATTATTTTTAATAGTTTTACTGCTAATTATGGAGGTAAATGGGCAGGCTTTTGTAGTGTGATGTAGGTGAAAAAGGAATGAAATTTCCAAAATTTTAAAAATGTCTGGTTAGTCTTTCACACTGATCCATAAAGCATGTGTTCTTTAAAAATCTGCATCCTCTCCCTGTCTCCATAAATCTAGGGCTGCTCCATTTGTGGTTCTTCCTCCCTTTTGCTGATTTGTTTGTTTCTCTTCATAATTTTAACTGTGACATGTCATAATCCTACGGTTATGGGTTATACCTAGGTGTCCCCCCAAAGCCTTACGTGCTCATACGCTGGGGACTTGGGGAGGTGATTGGGTCATGCGGATGTGATACTCGTCAATGTGTTAGTCTACTGATGAGTTCATATCTGAGTGTGATGTTGGGAGGGGAAGCCTGGTTGAAGGAAGTGGGTCAGTGAGGGCGTGGCCTGAGAGGTTGTATCTCCCTTTCCCCTCCCTTGATCTTTCTCTCTTCCTCTCTCACCATGCCATGGGATGGTTCTCCTCTGCCACGCCAACTTGCCTTGGAGTTGGCTAGCTGCGTACTGAATCCCCTACAAAGTGTGAGCCAAAACAAACCTCTTTTCCTTTAACTTTTTTCAGGTATTTCATCTCAGCAACAAAAGCAACAAAAATTTTACTAAGACACCTATTATGCAGAAGTCATGAATCTTGAATCCAGAGTTGTACAAATTTAAAATTGTACTCTGTTCATCTGTTCTAAGCACATAAATCAGCATCATTGCTTGTCCTTAAATGCTTGTGAGATCTCTCTGGTGGCCTGGAGATACAGAGTGGTAAGTCTTAGTCTAATTAAAGCATAAATTCATGTGAAAATCCCTTAAAGTTGCAATTCCCTTCTGAAATTTCTAGAACTTCAGGTTTGTAGCTGCTAAGTTTTAAAATATATATATATGATAAAAGCAACACAGTACGAATGTCTACAGTTGAGCTCTTCATCCTCAATTATTAGTGATAATAACCCATGTACCCAACCAGAACTTGATGGTCATGTTGGACTTTCATCTGCATATGTCCTAAACTCCTCACTTTGCCTCATTTTTATCATCAGTCCACTACGGGCCTTATCATTTACCTCTTGAGTACCTCGTTAGTTTTCTTTCCTCTTCCAATCCTTACAGCCTACTCTGAGTTTAACTTTGGAAAATGTCTAATTGACTCTGTTCTATAAAAGACCTGTGATAATGCACAGGGGAAAAAGCAGAATCAATTGGTAGACACTGTTAAACAGGTTGTATGGTGTTACTGATGAGTATTTTGCATAGAGAATTTATCAAGGTGGAAGCCAATGATATTTCAATGAGACTACCATTAAAACAAAGTGATACACATGGATATTTACAGTAATACTTCAGAAATATAATGGGTAAGAACAAAATGAGCATGTGATCTAATAGGCTTTGAGCAACCGTGTCCACAATGTAAATGCATTATCAAATTAACCAATAATCCTACACCCCTCTTTTTAAAGGCAGAAATATTGCAGTTTTTAGCAAGGTCTGTGGAGAAAGCCTGACTTCAGGTTGAATTGCAGCTTTTGTACTTGTGTATGGTCTTAGACATCACTCTCTGGGACATCACTTGTCTAATATATATAAGGGAGATAGCAATATTTTTATCTACTGGGAGAAATCAGTCTTAAAATGTAGTGTTCATTCAGTTTGTCTTATTATTTTACTTTTATTACGCATTTCTTGAAAGAGGCATTTTTATCTAATATATCCCAAGCTATATGGTTAATCTAGTAATATAAACTGGATTAAAATATAAACGTATTTTGCCCTATATTACATAATTATAAATTACTTCTTTCCTGCATCCTGACACTGATAGAGGTTTTGAAGTACACATATCAAACATTTTTTTCTTTGCATTAAAATATATGTTTTACAGATTCTTAACTTACTATCAAATCTTTTTTGTCATAAAATCCATGACAAACTTGGAATTCTTGAGCATTGCATTAACATTTAAAAAAACTAAAATAAAATTTTGGCTGACATTTCTCTTTATTACTAGTACCTGGATGAAACAAGTGAAATAGTGTTTATTTACCACCTCTTCTATTAATCAAAGCTAAAAATTTAGCACTTGCTGGAGAAATTGTTTTCAGCTTTAATATTTTCAGATATTTTTATTTTATAGAGAAAGAATTGGTCAGTCCAAGATATTTATAGGACAATGTATAGAGTTCCCCACTTTTAATTAAATGCTTTATGCCTGTGATTAAAAGATATCTTTTAAAGTTTAATAAGACTATTTTAAAAACATTTAAATTTGCAATAAACAGAAAGCATCTGGAATCTCTATCCTTTTTACTGAATGAGTTAGCTTTCCTGTTACGGGGACACAATACCCAACACCCACAATTTAAGGAGTTCTGAGATTCAGTCCATAGTGGGCTGGCTCCAAGACAGAAGCATCATGACATCTAGATGAGACAGAGCAAAGATGCTTTGACTCAAAATGGCATAAGAAACAGTGCCAGGGAGGAAGAAGTGAGGGAACAGACACAGACCTCAAAGCAATACTTTCCTGATCTACTTAGACGTACCCATAATCGTGTTCTTCAAATACTCCAGTTAGATCCCAAAACCAAAAAATTTGACAGTCCACCCTAACTATCCTGTGGATCATTTGTTTTAAGTGTTTTCAATTATTCTTCTTGTTTCAATCCATGGTGAATGCTTTGAAGAATTCTGTAACTGTTTCTGAAACACTATCTTCATATTGCCACAAAATATGATATAAGGGCTAACCATCTAGATTCAGGATAGAGAAGATGGATGAAAATGCTGATATATGACCAGGTCATAATACAGGTTTATTGGATAAACTAGAAGCAGGAGGTCAAAAAGAATGCACACAGTTACTTACACTCTCATCCCATCACAGTGCTGTGCACTTGAATGAGACACACGTGTGGTGGGGAGACCTCCCCTTTCCTGTTACTCTGCGATTTCCAGATGACAAGGCATGCCTAAAGCGCTCTTTAATAATGGAAGCTTTCATTTCCATGTAGTGGGTCTTCCTTTTGCTATGTTCTTTGTTTTGAGTAATATTTTCAGAAATTAACACCAACATATTTTAGCATTTTTAAAGTTTAAGCAACTTGTGTACAGATTAAAGGGTTTATTTAATAACTCTTAGTTGAAAACAGCAAAAATTATAAAAACCAAGCTAAGCAGACTTACAAGACTTACTAAAGCAGGTCAAAAAATAAAAATTTCTGCCAGGGCTCGGAAACCAAGCTCAGAACTCCACACAACCAGAAAGAACATTCAGCACCAGATGACTCCCCAAAATCTCTGGCCAAAGCAAGAAAGGGTAAGGTTTAATAACCAAAGAAGTGACACATTTTACAGCTACTCATATTCTACTGGCAAGTGCTTATGCTCACGTGACTTCAGTGAAGGCCATTGAGTAGATTCTAGCAGTGTAGTGATGTGCTGTTATTATGGGAAAAAGAGGAGTGTGAACTTGCTGAATAAATTTAGGTCAAGCCATTTTCCTTCCTCAATAACTGACTCTGTATCTTTAAGTGATGCATTGGCATCTTTATTCCTTTATTACCTATTTGAGATAATACATAAGGCACTTGAATATTGCAAATATAGATCTCGATACGTTTTATCATCTATCCTTCCTATAATACTGTCACACCATTGTATTTATCTAGATAAATAAATGCTTACATCACTATGTGTATGGAAACATTTTGATACTGAGATTTTTCTTCGTAGAGTCATTTTGTATGAATTATTTCCCGATGTTTCCATTTCATTAATATTGTGGGTATTATGCATACTCATTTCCATCCAGGTACATCATCTCAGAAACTAATAGACCTTTATTCTGTTTTCAGTCTATTATTTTACCAAGAAATTTACAAGCTATGGCCTTCCTTTCCTTTGTTCAACATATTTGACTTTTTTTTCTAGAAACAGACCATATCACTATATTTAAAAATTTTTCTTTAATATCTGTTGAGATAAAGATACTCAGGTTGTAGGTGGAACATTCTCTAATTTTGGCTAGAAATTTGGTTTACATGGTGCTCATTTCAGGACTAAGCATTTAATGTTCATTGAATGTTGACTATCAATCATGACCAATCTCTGCCAGCCAACAAATATTTTTGAAATGTCTGAATTTAACAAGTTTGGCTTGTATGATAATATGGAGATAATTACTGGACATAATTTTCCTAAACAGCTGTAAAATCACCACTTACCTCTTCTTGGCTTTGGATAATCTCTGAGAACATGTTATGTTTTTATGTTTAACCCTTTTGCCACCATACAGAGGAATAAGATAAGAATGGAAAAGCTTAATTGGATCTTTCTGGCTGTAAATTCTTGTTGTGAGACAGAAAGAGAAAAAAAACTTTCATTAATGTATTTTTGTGTGTATTTTTAAGTTTAGCAATCATTTTATGTTTTTCATGAACAGAAAAGGAATTTGCTTGACTTCACTAACCTATGTTTTCTGTCATTTTGCTGCCACCTTTACATAATGTTTACATTAGATTTTTTTTAATATTTAGATAGCAGGTAAATTCTATTCTCATATTTTATTAAATTTTCTCAATTTTTTTTCTCATTTTAATGAAGTACTTCTCTGAAAGTGTTTTCAGAAAAGCTCATCTACGATAAAACACTTATGTTTGCCTGAAGATGTGGTTTTTTTCCTGACATTTAAACACTTTAGCTGGTGTTAGAATTATATTTATTAACTTATTTCTATCAACACCTTTATACTATTACTCCACTCTCTTTCCACACATAGGATTTTTCATTAAAAAATGATATATCAATATAATTTTCATTTTTTCAAGTTGTTGGACTTTAGTTTTTAATTTTTAAAAAAACACACACTTTCTTTTAGTATGTATATGCCATTGTTCTTAAATTGTATTTAATTTGGGTAGGGGATGATGTCTCCAAGGAGTGTATAAGGAATTTGTGTGTTTGTGTGTTGTGATTCTCTTTACTTTTCCATGAATCATTTTTAAGTGAAGTGTATTTTGTAACATGGAAAATTCTCAATCATTCAACTACAACTCTACTACACTGACTTTTTTTGAACTTCAGTAAAAATATGATCAGACTTAGAGTTTCTAGTGCAACATGTAAGAATCTGAAATCCTTGATCTTATCAACACAATAACAACAATGACAGGTGTCTGAATTTAGTGTCAAATACTCTTTTTACATCCATCTATGGATTGAAGAGGGAAAACTGCTTTCTAAAAAAAATGAGACAGGCATCTAGGTAGGAAACTAAAAATGTAATGTACAAAATTGCTAAATATGCAATGTATGACACTCTTGAAATTTAAAAAACCAGGAGCAAGGGACTTAGCCCTGGAAGTTACCTTAAAAAGTCTCCAGAGAAAATAAATACAACTGCAAAAACAACGTAAGAGCATCAGAGAAAAATTTGTCCTCTGACACCTACCATTACAGCAAACAGAAAACATTACCCATCTCATAGCAAGATGAACATAAAACTTTATACTAAAGGAAGATTTCTCTTAGTGTTTTCTACCTAGAGCACCATGTTGATCTAGCAAAGAACTACAGAACATACTATAACACAAAAACTACAACTGAAAGAGAAAGGAAGTTTTCAGAACCATACTGTGATAGGGAAAGGATTTGAAAATATCATATTAAGAATTTAAAGCAACTATGATCAATTTACAAATTTATCTGTGCTAGTCAGACATTCATTGCTGTGACCAAGATACCTGGGAAACAAGGGTGGTTTGGACATGGTTAAAAAGGCTTTAGTCCATTGCTGGCTGCTACAAGGCAAAAGCATAAAGGTGAAAAGATATGGTGCAGGAAAGCTGTTCAATTCGAGGCAGCCAAGAACCACAGTGAAGGAAAATGTCAGAAAGCAAGAGACTGGACACTGGATAAACTCCCCAAATTCTCAGTCTTAATCACTCAGCTATGATCTCCTAAGGGATTAATCCATTGATGAACATTACCCCTATGTGCTGCAGTCACCTCTTTAGGTCCCACCTCTGAACATTGCTACACTGAGGATCAAGCCCTCAGTACAAGAATCTTCAGGAAACACTGCATTTTAAAACCAGTTCAAATGGTATTTCATCATATTGAGAAGTTTTTGTACAGCAAGAGAAACCACCAACAGTGTGAGGAGTTTACCCACAATCTGGGAGAAAATGTTTGCCAGTTGTCCCTCAGATAAAGGATTAATATTGGAAACATATAAAGAACTTTAAAAAACCAGTCCTTCAAGATTTAAAGATCCAATTCAAAAATGGGCATCTGAGATGTACATACACCTCTCAGATGAAGAAGTACAAACAGCAAATAAATACATAAAAAAATGTTCAACAGCACTGGCCATTCGAGAGATGCAAATGGAAGTATCACTCAGATTTCACCTCACCCCAGAAAGAATGACCAGTATTATGAAGACAACTAATGACAAATGCTGGAGGGGCTGTGGTGAAAAGGAACCCTTCTTCACTGTTGGTGGGAATGCAGGCTGGTGCAATCTCTGTGGAAGTCAGTGTGGAGATTCCTCAAAAAGTTAAGATTGGAAGTCCCATTTGACTCAGCTATTCCCATTCTGGGTATCTTCCTGAAAGAACTAAAAATATCTCATCACAGTGATATGTGTTCATCAATGTTCATTGCTGCCCAATTCATAATTGCTAGATCTTGGAAGCAGCCTAAATGTCCCTCGACAGGAATGCATAAAAAAATTGCGATATTTCTATGTAATGGAATACTACTCAGCTATAAAGAACAACAAACTAGACATTTTTGCCCTCAAATGGATGAATGCTGAGGATATGCTTCTCAGTGAACTGAATAAATCACATATATGTGGCTATTGTATTGTGGCACTGATTTGAAGAACTCAAATACTATGTATACATAAAATATTACTTGGATCAGTTAGAGAAAAAGAAAATGAGAATGTTTATTATTTGATATTTGGATACAGTTTTGCTTTTTGAATGTCATTTTTTTCTGCTTGAAAAAATAGGTCTTGAAATCTTTTTTAAAATGAAATGAATTGTTTTTCTTTGTGGATGAACTTTTAGTTTTTGCTGGAGCTTTCAAAGTTTTCTCCTTAGACATAAGGGCTAAAATGATTATACTTTCTAATGTATTGGTTATTGAAAAGGAAGAGTTGATACATGTTTACATTAATTTTGCATGCCTATATCTGTTAATCTAAACAACCCTTTTGAAGGTAGCGATATGCAATATTGCAACCATTGTCAAATTCCTATCATCTTGCTTTGTAAACCTATAATACTACTCTTTTGCATTTGTAAAAAAATTAAAAATAAAAATAAAACCAGTTCAGGATCCAGTTTAAAGAAAATAGATGGGTTATGCATAAAAGTAAAGAATAAAAACTGAAGACTAGTAAACAAAAATGCAGCAACAGAACTAGAACCAGACTTACATAACTGGAATAAATCCTACATGGTCATGGTATGTAATTTTTTCTAGTAAGTTTTGTAAGAAATTCTGCATCTGTGCTCATGGAAGCTTTTAGTCTGTAATTTTATTTTGCATAATATATTTGTTTGCTTCTGGTGTGATGATAATGCTGACCTCATTGAATGATTAGAGTTAAGTGTTAATAAGCTAAGAGTTAATAAACAGGTTTACTGTTTGCTCTGGCGGTTTGTTTCACAGAATCAAATTTTCATACCGAGTACTTATTTTGGTGACTTTTGTTGGGTTGTATTTCTCTAGAGATCTCTTCTTCAATAGTGCCTGAACCATTTAGTTCTTTCAGCTATTTTCCTTACTATTACACAGAACCTGTATTAATATGGTGGGATGATGTGAGGACAGTCAAGCCCATAACTAAGTTTCAACCTTTTGATGAGTTTGTGCCATACACTGTGATCTTTGAGTAACTCTCTGCTTTACTGTCCCTACCCACCCACTTACATGAAAAAGGAAGGCTAGAAAATGATGACAACAGATATCTTCATTACCCTAAGTAGGTAAAGCTCTAATGCAACAGTTTTTCTTGGGTGTTTCTTCTTTGTTAAAGAAAAGAGAATGCTATTTGTCTATTTTAAGTAACCATTTTCTGCTTCCTCTGCCAGAAGTACAAATGTTTTCTCCAGGTTTTACTCTGAGAATCTAGGAAGGGTTTTAGAGGAAGGCTGAAATCAGGCCCCTTTGAGGTTTTATCTTTTAACATAATCCATACTCAGCCCCCAGCAGTTACCTTAAATCCTACTTGTCTGAGATTCTAGATGTGGTTTCTTGAGTTTGCAAGGGTCTGTGATTCTTTAACCGCCCATCTTTCCAATTTCTATTGCATCAAGTTGACAAGCAACGTCAATTCTCTGATATATCTAGGAGGAATTGTTGAGTTTCACTTTGTGCATCTTTTTATTGTTGTAAAGATTAAAGTGCCAACATTAATGCTTTTTATCTGCTATACTGAAAACCAGAAATCTGTTTTGGCTTTTAATTATGGTTGAATTCCTCAGATCTCATTGTATTTCCCCATGGATGCAATATTTCTCTGGAGTTTCAAGTTAGTAACCATTTTTGAATTTTATTTCTATTTAAAAGAGACAGTTAGACTCCATTGCACATTAAACTTAATGTGTTCAGATGATATGAAGGGAGACTTTTGGGGATATATTATTTGTTACTACTTCAGTCCTGTATTTGATTTATAACATGCTACTGAAGAGTCATTTATTTCAACTCTTATAGTATAGTCCTCTGGATAAAGAGAGAGAATAGGGAAGAGAAAAAAAGGTGGGCTGACAAATATTCCTTGATCCATTAAAGAGTCATCATCCAATCAAAGAAAACCATTAATCATATCTTTTCCATCCTATTTACCATGCATTTCAATCATCTTCCTTCTTGTGCAGGTTCGTATTGTGGGCATTTTCACAAGTTTTCTATTCTCTTTTTTGTTAAGGTATTTTATGTATGTAAGTCAGAGCTATGAATTTATTTCTTGATCTTCTGAAATCATAGAAATATCATACAAATTATGATCTGCAATAAGAATTATCAAAGCTAGATAGTTTACCACCTTTCAAGATTCATATTATCTCATCACAACACTTTATATTTCCATTTTATTTGAGATTTATTTAAATCATCTCTGAAGTTTTACCCCCAAAGTTCAAGAGAATATCTCATATATGCCATTTGTTATTATTTTGATCCACTTTTGTGTGGAATTTCTCAATTTTACCTAATATATTTTGGATTATCTTATTTTTATTATTTTAACTGAAAAACTGTTTTCCTGTCATTGATCTTTCCTTTGAATAATGATTGCAATGTGTCTCAATACAATGATCAATTAGGTGGAGTTTAAAAAACATTTTTACAGTTTTTATATCTGTGTAAAATTTGTCAAATAATGTTGAAATAGCAAATGATAGTCTTTTTCATCCACCTACATCTCAAGACCACAGCTGATGCTTATCAAGTTCAACCTCTACCATTCATGAATTTCCTTCCTGGGAGCTAGAAAGTCTCAGTCTACAGACCATGAAATAGCAGGTATATGAAAGGATAAATTTGTTGGGACACTGACAGCATCTATGAAAACTGTGTTTCACGGGAAGTACACTCAGGATGTTGTGGAAAAACCAGTATCAAACTGAATGGAAGACTTCTCATGGAGGAATGTAGAATTCAACTTTATTATGTCAGCGGGCTGGTGGACTATGACAGAGTCTAAATCATGAGCAAGGAGCCAGCCTTGAGTCTAGTTTAAATGCAGTTTACAAACAGAAAGTACAAGGCAGATGACAGGTGATTACATGATTGATTACATGAATTAAGTCACATATTGTCAGGCAAGTTAACTTTAAATAGATTCACTTAAAAGGAGTTGTTTACCATAATATCCTGGGGATGAGGGAAAGAGGTTTAAGCAGAGCAAGCAAAGATAAAAGTGTTCTTGATTAGGTCATTTCATCCCAGCCAAAGTCCTTGAAGTAAGTTGGAATAGCCAAAATGGCCCAGCACATTATCAGAAAAAAAGCAACTGGACCCAGAGAGTCAAGGTGTTTGAATTTAGCAGGTGTTTATGTGACAGGAAGCCAGAACTGATTTTTAACTTGTTATAACATGCCTATAAATTTGATATTCTATAACCGTGCCTTTACTTTTTATATAATTTTATATATATATATATATATATATATATATATATATATATTGCCTGCATGGCATTTATTTAAAAATCCTTTTGATGTCAATGACTTTACAAAATCCAAGAAAATAAGATCCAACAGAGGAAAATTATACTGTAATACAGTCACAATGAAAACTTCAGTGAGATTTCCAAAGCTATGTGAAATAAAAGTGAATTACGTTATACTATCACATGTTGTTCATGTTTTTCCCACGAAACTCAAATAATCAGTGAGGATTTTAGCAAACAATAGCTCTTATTCAATCCTTCTTCTTTACCTGAGTCAGTTAAAAAATATCAGCTCAATAAAGTCACCGCTTTTCCCTGGGAAGGACCCCACTGGCTAACTAGTAAATGCAAAGTGCAGCCATGAAGAGCTGAGATCCAGAATCCCAAGGGAATTAGCTTAGATATGTATTGAAATTACACTTCAGTTTAACATTGCCTTCTATTTATTACTGCTTCCTGCCTAATCCCTGGATGTCAATCCTGAACTAAATAAACTCCGTTGCTGTCATATTCCATATCAGCATCATCTTCCTAGGGAAGCTCTCATGTCATTATGATCTACCTTTAATAGTTCCTCAAGTGTATTTAATTAAGAAAGTGAATCCACACGTGAAAGTAATATGGAGTTATAGCAACAGTTTTTCCTGAAACTTTTTAGTTTTCCCATGATAAGTACTGAAATGTTCCACTGACTTTTTCTCTGGGCATTAAAGACTCTATTTTCAATCTATGCACTGGATGAGGAAACGAGATTAGTGCTCTACTTGTCCCATATTCAGACTTTGATTTCATCCACTTATTTTTGGCTTCACTTGTTGTTCTCTACTATCTTGGACTTTCTGTTTTTTGGGTTTTTTTTCTTTTTTGATCTTTGCCTTTTTGAGACAGGATTTCACTGTGCAGTTTAAGGTGATCTTGAACTCACTCTTGAGCAGAGGTTTCTTTTCATGTCATTTTCTGCCTACAAATAGGAAAAAGGTGACACTTGTGCTTACAGATATTTTAAAAATATTTGTTTAATTTACCTTTATTCTATCATATACATATATACATATGCATATATATGTGTGTGTATAATGTTTCTAATCTTTTGGTGGTGCAATGGAGAAAAGTGGTTTTCTTTTCTTCTTTTATACTCTATGAGGTTTGTATTCTCTACTGCCTGCTCTGATAAAAATGTCATATAAATTATATATATATATATATATTCTTAAAATGCTATGTATTCTAATTTATAGCATTATAAATATATTTCGATCCAGAAAATACTTTGTAGGTAACATATGTGTGGGAAAATGATGTTGAACATAGCAACCTCACTGAATAAAGAATAGGCACAAGCTGAGAAGAGTAGGATGATTATTAGAATTATCTTACCAAATAGCACAAGAAATAGCATACAGTAAGAGAAATGAAATTTGAGACTTTGTTACTAAGTTGTGTTCACTATCTTAAGGTATTAAATAATAGCATTCAGAATGCACAGTGAATTTTTTCCTATCTTTTTGATTCATCTTAGAACTATGATCTTGGGAAACTTGTGCAGTTTCTCCAAAAAGGAAAAACAGGAGCTTTTTGTTTATTTTACTAAGCTTTAAATGTTTAATGAGAATATTTATTTATAGCCACAGGAGTTTAACAAACAACATGTCAAAGAAGGTTTAAAATAAGAGTATCACCTACTCTTGGTACTGTGATCCTGACTCTGACTTAGAAAATATGCTTACTTTTATATTTTTAAGAATTACCCTTAGTCTCCATTTTTACGGCTAAAAATTTCAATTTAGCATTAATAATTTTTCAAACATCATTCACAAAGATCTAGGAAAAAATCCCTTGTCTCTCAATTTATTTTATATAGATTCTTTATTGATGTAAGCCATCTTAATAATTTGTCACTTACAAAATTCCATGTTAGTTGACTTTTTCAAATTACTTTTGATTTCTAATGGATTTGACAAATACTCACAAAATATGAGTTTTCTTGGAGATTCATACTGACATAAAGTACAGACATGAAACCAATTACTAGGCAGCCAAACGACTGAACCAATTGATTAAACTACTGTGATTCAGTGATGATTTGTCATTTTGCAAGCTAAGTCAAATATCAAGAAAAGAAAACAGTAAGTTTTCATTTAGAAAATGTCATTTTCTAATACATAGTCTAGAGGATATAATGAATTTGTTTTCAGTAGATATAAAATATTTTATTGCTTTTTCTTATTTTCTAAACTATTGGATCACTTCGTGTAACAAATACTTCCTTAAAAAGATTTAGAGATTAAACATCATATTAACCTTGGCATTGCTTTAATATTTTTGAAAAAGGGAGAGAAATGTTATTGTAACCCAAAATAAAACACCCAACCAAAAACTGGGCAAGTGAAAAAGAAGCACAAATCACCAGTAAATACATGAAGAAATATTCAGCATTGTTGGCCATTAGAGAGATGCAAATTAACACAGTATGAGATTCTATCTTACCCCAGAAAGAATGGCCATCATCAATAAACCAAATAATATCAAATGCCACCTTTGCAATGAGCATAAAAGAACATTTCTACATTGTTGATGAGAATATGAACCAGTAAAACCAGTATGGGAATTCCTCAAAAACCTAAACCTAGAAATTCCATTTAACTTAGCTTTTCTCTTTATAGATACCTCTCTGAAAGAACTTAAGACAACATACCACAACACATGCGTACCAATGTTTTTAGCAGCACAGTTCTTGATGGCTAAGTCTTGGAAGCTGTGTATATGTCCTTCAACAGATAAATGGAAAAATAAAATATGCTATTTGCACACAGTGGAGTAATATTCTGCCATACAGAAAGACAAATATGAGTTATTTACAGAAAAATGAAGAAATTTACCTTGAGAACATAATGCTAACTATAATAAATTAGACACACAATTTAAGTATTGCAGTTTCTCTCATATGAGAAATGCAAATTATAAATAAAGAGCAAAGTTAAAAATGGCTAATAGAAAGTAGGCCAACAGATCTTTTGCAAATGGGAAGAGAATAAGAGATGGAGGGAGAGGGAAAAGGAGTAATAAAAAATAGAATTAAGATATGCTATGTACAAGTACTAACTCCATGCAAGGAATGTAAACATTGTGTACTGCAAACAAAAGTTTATGAGACCAGATCATAAAAGAAAAGCAGAATAAGAACAGAAAGATTCCTAAGTTTAGCTGGAAATGATAAAAGACTTTATTGAAAAAACGAAGTATTTGCACTATTTTCTGTATGTTTTTGTATGATAATTATGTAAAATAAGGTGTTTTTCTTATGATTGGTGAGTCTTTGTTAATATTACACAGATTTAAATTATATCTGATGAATTATAAATATTTGAACACATAAATATATGTCCTTTTTCTAATGTGTACACTATATGTCCTTTCTCTAATATGTATGCTATAGTGATTTATTTTATAAGAATTATCTAATGAAATTTAAAAATTACCCAGAAAATGCAAAATTTTCAAGTTTTACAGTACAGAATCTACATTTTCATTTATGTTAAGCATTTTGCAAGTTATTCCAAAGTCTAAATATTTAATCTATTTTGCAAGTTATCCTGAAGTCTGAATATTTATGTTAATGGCTGAAAGTTAGATGTAGAATGCCTGTTCCTTCGTCACTTGGAGGTTGTGCTGGTCTGACATGCTTCTTCCCCAGCTAGCCTGTGCTTCCAGTAGACGACTTCTGCAATCTTTATCCTTGCTCTGATGGAGCGGGCATGTAAATCAAGTCTTTCTGTCTGTTTCTTTTTCACATTGGGCTTTTAATTCATTGTGATAGATTTTGTCTTTCAAGTCATGCCAGACCTACTGGGATTGATGTGCTTTTCATCTGTCACTCTCTTCACACTGTTTGATTAAATTGGTTCTCCTGCTTTCAGGAAGACAGGCTAAAAAGCCTAAGAGGCCATTTCTAACTCAAATGTGTAATTCAACATTTTTACTATCCTAATTCTAGTCATTAGCCTGGGTTTGGGTACAAAGGAATTGCTATAATCTGTAAATTTGTCCTCTAACACCCTTTGAAGACAAAAATTTTAAATGCATTGCCACAGTTTATTGTCACAGGAGTTTTACACAGATTAAGCAAATGCATTTTCTAAAAGAGACTTTGCATTTCATCATTTCCCTTTAAAACAAAACTGGATACCATATTAAAAATCAAATAAATATGAACTTCCTTCAATAAGGGAGGGTATAAGGAAATCCATTAGTGTTAGGGTACCATGTCTAGATAGTAGTACATATAGTAGTGCAGTATTTTGGGGGTGACTAATATCCAGGAAACTGTAACAATTGAGGTGATACTAAAATCATAAAATATGGTGGTGTCATCTATAAAAAGCTTTTTAATACTCTCAATAGTCCAGAAACTTAATACTATGCTATATCCATATTTAACTACAACACCTAGATCATGTAGTTTAATTTTTCCTTAGTGGTAAAAAATGTCACTGGTTATGACACTGAAATGTTACTCCATTAACAGAAAATACTTCAGTTCATTTCTGTTTGAGCTGAATTGATTAAGATATATGTAATATTGATGCATCATATTGGACTCAAGTTTAGTAAGATGATTTTCTGCATATTGCTTGAAATTTTCAATTTCTATTGGGTGTGGAAGTGGATGGTCTAACTGCTACTTTATAAAATCTGATAAGCTTAAGAGACTTACAGCTTAGTAGCTTTAAATATAATAATACTGGATAATACCCTCGATACCAGTATCCATCTAGAGTTACAATCATTTGGTGCAAAGAAGCCACTCACATTTCCAGTTAACCAGAAAACTGATCATTTTCAGATAACTGTTTTTCTTAATCTTGGGTATTAGTAGTGAGGAGCTGGGTTCCTAAGTGCTATTGAAGGAATAAATCATCAAATAATTATGTACAGAAATATATATATTGAGTAACGTGCTAGTATGTTTTATCACCCGTTCTCTGGAAAAAATAAATTAGCTTGTATACTTGCAAATAAATGTATTGCAAACTTTTTTAGTATACAAAGTACATAGCACCAATTTTTAAAATAATAAATATGTAATATACTTGTTGTAAATTCCATAAGTTCAGCAATTCTTACAAAATGCTTTTATTAATTTTGCCTGTCTGTAGCCCATACAGTGATAATGTATGACACAGTGTACTTCAGACATAAATTTGACTGCTATTTTCATTTACATTCTTAAGTGACATAAAAGCAAAACAAGATATGTGTTGAAACTTTGGTTCTGCAATGCGAACGTCTTATTTGATGCATCTTCTATTACCTTCTCAATATTAGAATCATGTTCCTTAATTTTTGACCTTTTCATAAGTAATCGCTATAGCCCCAACTATACTTTAATCTGCACTTAATATTTTATCCATTATTGTTTTGCAGCTAGGTAATAAAAACAATAAGTAATTCTTTTTTAAGTTTTTATATCTTCGGTATAAACAGTCCTCTTATATTTGACTGAAAGCTGCCAAATTGGCACAGTTGAATGCTGACTTGTAAAGAGATGTGTTAAGGCATACCATTATATGTTTTTATTATACAGACACAATAGCCATGTATATCCTAAAATGAGTATGGTATAGTAGAAAAATTTTTAAATAAGCAGTTGCAATGACTCTTGGGTATACATTTTCAAATACTATAAATTGTGTATTTTCACAATTCAGTTTTTAATAATAACATTGATTATCCAACTGTTCACAAAATTTCTGAAAATCTAACACAGACATTGATATTTTCTTGCAGTGTCTGGCAGACACCACACCAAATCTCCATTGAATATATATATATAACTAATTTATGGGAATGATAATTGAGATATCCCTGAGGAGGAGAGGTCCACAAAGCTATCAAGTTCAAACAAATTGGTTATAAACACAACCAAATTCTCAACGCAGACAGGCCTACCTGTCTTATATTGCATCAGTAGCAGGCAAGTAAGCACTCTGCAACCTCCTAAACATATCTCACTCTCCAACCTTCCACACCAGCTAGCAGCCCACACTCAGGTAGAAGAAGAGTGGAAAACTCTCACAAGGAGAGGAAGGAAAGAAAAGGCCATCAGAGTTCTTCTCACCTAATACAGATTTTTCACTACCAATTGGGTGGGCAATTGCTAACTTTAAATTAACTTAAGCTTTTGATTATTACGTGGGACTGGATATATAAATTTCTAACACTATAATGTATTTGGTCATTGTAATAGGCATATTTTTGTTCCTGGGACCAAGTAGTTAGCATCCACAATTTAAAAGAGGAAACATTTTATTTGATTTACCATCTCAGGCGTTTCAGTTCATGATCCACTAGCTTCAGGAACATCATGGAAGTCGGCAATGGCATAGCAAAGCCACTTAGTTTATAGTGACTGGGAAGCAGGGCAAGAGAACAACATCAGAGAAGTAGCGGCAAGGGACACATCCCCAGGTCACACCACGATGAGGCCCTCAGGCACACTGCAAAATGTGCTGTCTTAATGCTCTGGGTAACTCCAAAGCCTGTCCAGCTGGCAGTTCACCTCAACTATCACACTCATTGGAGTGAACTTAGCAATTTATATTTTCTAAGAGCTAACCGAAGAATGGTTAATTTTAAAAGAATAGACATAAGAAAAATATCACAAATAATACTTGCTTTGAGTACACCAGATATAAGTGTAAATTTTATTTTTAGACAACAAATAAATTTTTAATATTCAGAAATAAGCATGTTCCACTTTAAAATGATTTCTATGGCAATTATATCTAGATTAAAGATAAAAAACTACACTTATTCTTTTGGGTTTTTTTGAGGATATATTGAACATTTGACATATTTTGACAACCTTTCTAAATTATGCTGATTAATTGTTTTAAAACAATGAAATCAAATAACTTACTATGTCCACATGTTTTAAATGATAAGACTTATGGCAGGAGGGAAAATTAAAAGTAATTGAGTCAAAAAAATGTCTCAAGAAGTACTTGGGATGAAGAGAAAAATCCTCATACTTTGTAGAGTCATTAAGTCTAATTAACCTAGATAAACATTTTTTTTTTAGTTTTTTGTTCTTTCATAGCTAGTCTCTGGTTATTCTAATAAATTTTAAAGCCCCCCATTAAATGTATCATTGAATATCTGTGCATACTTCAGAAAAAATATGTAAAGGGAAAAAAATTAATTGAATAAATGAATAGAAGAAAGCTATTTTAGGATCATCCTACTCAATTACTATACGTATATATAATTTACATGTGCGACTCCCCAGCTGAAAGGAAACTATTTTTTGATTCTAATATTCAGACATTTATCAAAAATCTATAATTGTCAATATTTTTATTGAATACAAGTTAGGTATATTCTCAAGAAAATTATTTAACAATTTTTCCTATAGAAAAATCTCAATAAAACTAATAAATGCCATATTTAACTGTAATTATAAAGTAATTATGCTTACAAATTATAATAATCTTAATACATACGGGTACACTTAAAAAATATTGTTACAACTTTACTGGCATTTTCCTGGTTGTATTAGAAACTGTGTTTGTCCATTTGGGCTGCTATAACAAAATGCCTTATATGAGGAGCAGATAAACAGCGGAAGTGTATTTGTTAATGGTTTTGGAGTTTGTGAGGTACAAATTATTGCAGAATAAATGTCCAGTGAATGCCCACTGCTTGGTTCACAGTAGAGTTTTCACTGAAGAATGCACTAGTTATTTCTTGAATTTCTTTTATAGAAGTATTAATCTCAATTTTTTACCCTTTTGCCCTCATAATCATCTCTCAAAAGGTTCATTCATAGCATCATATTTGTTGTTAGTATTTTCATATATGAATTTTGGAAAGATTAGTATTTAGTCAATTTCAATGACTTCTTCCTCAAATCTCAAAGAATATTCTTAATCCATTTGTAGAAGACAATAGATTTCCATAAATGTAAAAAATATTTGTATAGATAAATATCTGTTCATTTGTGTGGAAAAGTGTTTGGTTAAAGTAGCTAAGTGTGTATGTACCACTAAGTGAGTCAGAAATTATTTTTGAAAATCTGTATAAATATATCCATATAAATAGCTCTATATCCACATAAATAGCTCCATGTATTAGAAATATGAATTAGGTATATTTTCTATCATGCTATAATATTTCATATGGCAAACATGATGTTCCACAATTATCGCTATGTTTTGAAAAGTTTTGTCAATTAAACAAAAATATCAATGCAACAAACTGATATTATCACTCCAGGACATTGTAAATATTTGTTACATAATTTATCTGTTATATATGAATAACAGCAAGAATAGCAATTATCAAGTACACAACCATTATTATGTTAGTTTATGTGAGCTTCCAAAGCTTTCAAATTCACATGAAGACTAAGACATTTAACTAGAAATAAAAAGTATGCAATAAAAATTTAAATTGATTGCAATTTAATATGTTTACCAGTTGAGATAAATGCTACTGTCATTGTTTGCTATTTTCTTCCTGAGACCTTTGAATTATTAATATAACAAATTATGAGCAAATTTTCTCAACAAAGGACATGAAAACAAACCATTATCCCCAAAATCATGATTTCCTTATATTTATTAAGGAATCATTATCACTTCCAGTTCTTTAGAAATTAGACATAAACTGAGCCGGGCGTGGTGGCGCACGCCTTTAATCCCAGCACTCAGGAGGCTGAGGTAGGAGGAGCGTTGTGAGTTCGAGACCGGCTTGGGCTACAGTGCGAGCGCAAGGGTGGCCTGAGCTACATAGTGCGACCCTGCCTCAAAAAACTAGGGCTGGGAGTTTGGCTCAGCGGCTTAAGCACCTGCCTTGGCAGGTGTGAGGTTGTGAGTTCAATCCCCGGTGCCGGAAAAAAAAAAAAAATTAGACATAAACTGAGAAGTGTAGAAACATTGAGGTCGTCCAGGTGACATTCACTTGCAAATTATTTCTAAGGATTAAAGTAGATAATAATTTGAATTTTGTATTATACTATTTAATTTTACAGTGTATACCACATCCTGAAAACAAAAAAAGCAAGGCAATATGATATTGTTATTATTATTTTAAAGATCATCAGTAATACACAGAAGTAGCTTATCATCATACTGCCTCAGATTTACTTAATTTTTTCTTATGTTTTTATTCATCTTTTGACTCACAGTTATATGCACATAGATAGAATTATAAATAAGTAATATGCTCTAGCCTTTAACATAATTTAATGAAGGGGAAATAATAAAATGAATGTTAAGTTGACCTAAAGAGGCAGACAGCAATTTGGGCCAAAATCCTGATTACTCAACGTTTGAAAAGTGTGGCATTGAATTATCTCTCAAAACACTTTGCACCCCAATTTCTTCACCTGGAAAATTAATTGCTACATTTTAAGTAATTACAACATTAACTGGTAAAACCTAAGATTTTAATAACTGCTCTTTATATCAGAAGGACTCATTTTGCAGGATAGATTAATCATGTAACTCTAACGTGAACAAGTTTCTTCAGAGTTGAAAAATGAGTTTCTCTTTTCTTAAGCCTTAAAATATGTTTTGAATGATCTATTTTAAGTAAAGTGGAGGGTAGCAAATTGTACATTGGGTATATATATCTTTGCTAGATAACTTGATACAGTAGGAAGCGAAAAATTCAATATCAAAATAGAAAATTTTCCCCTAATATTATAAAATGTGAAAAAAAGTGCCACTTTAAAGGCCACTACATACCATAAACAATTATTTTTCTTTCCAAGTAGACAATAATAATGTGATACTGTATTCAATAATTGTAGAGGAAGAGTATAATTATTTGTATATTTGTTTTATGCTTGTGATTTTAGATCTTGGGTTTTGGGGAGCTAGAATTGAAAATTATGTGTTATAGGGGATGGTGATTGACACAATTTATTAAATACATAAAGGACATTTGAAAAAATACTTAAAGGAATACATTTTCTATAGAAGAAAAATCAACAAAGAAAATCCAAAAAGTTGGTAAATTATCAATGGGAAATATATTACAATAGACACTATGCAATAAAATGTGAATTTCAGAACTTATTCTGAGTCACAATTTCATTAGAAGTAGATATGGATTTCACTCTATATTAACTACTTATTGCCATAATTAAAAATAAATTTACAATATGATCAATAAACTTACAAATTATTAATCATATTATCAAAATAAGAAAGTATAGCAGAAAGACCATTATAAAAGATAACTACAGAAAATCAGTCAATGTTGCACATATTTTGCATTTATAAATCCAATTAGTTTCAAAATGTTTTACATAAGATCTGTGATACAAAGCAATATTTAAATAAATGGTATGTACATGCAGATTAATGTTATATTAAAATGTTTTTTCTTCTCTATCTCATCACATTATGCTAAAAGGGATAGTGTAGAAGTGAGGTACTGGTACTAGAAAGATATATAAATCATAGAATTGAAATTATAGGGAATAAACTACCAGATACTTTGTCTGCTGATTTTCTACAAAAACAATAAGATCAAAAGATGCTGGAACAATTGAACATTTATAATCAAATGAGTTGGACCATTACTTGACATTATATGTAAATTTAACACAAAAAAGAACTAAATAAAAGTGATACATTTATAAAAGTGTTAGAGAAAAAGTATAGGGATAGATTTTTATGACTCTGAAAATGGCAAGGAATTTTTGTCTGTGACAACTAAAGAATCACCAACAAAAACAAAATCAGTATATTAAACTTCAACAAAATGTACACTTCTGTATTTCGAAGGAAAATTATTTGAAAGTGTAAGTAAAACAGACGCCATTTAAAAGTGAGCAGATAAAATCCTATGTTGCTTGCATTGTTTTGTTCTGATCTGCTTTATTCTGTTCTGTTTTGTTTTATTCTCTTTAAAATAAAGAGCTTTTTAAAAGCTTAAAAATAAAAGTGAGCAGATAGTCTAAATAAACATTTCTCCAAGAAAGATTTTAAAAAGCCAATAAGCACAGAAAAAGATGAGAAACTTCATTAGTAATCAAGAAAATGTAAATAAAAACAGTGAAGCACTATTTCACAACCACTAGAAGTGCTAGAGTTGAATAGGCAGGTATTACCAGATGTTAATGAGCATGTACTGATGACAATGTAAATGTTGCAACCACTTTTGGAAGACAATTTGCATTTCCACAGCTAAAAGTAGAGCTAATATACAACCCAGTAACTTGACTCCTTGTTTTACAGCTAAGAAAATTACAAACATGCTACACAAAAAATGTGGCACAGAACTTTTGCAGCAGTAGTATCTGTAAATGGCTAAAAGAATAATCAATCCAAATATATTTTAACAGAAAAATGGATAAACAAAATATGACCTATTTATTCAATGAAATAGTAAACTATTGGTCAAAATAAATCATATATAGATAGCAGCTGGAATTTCAAGAGATCTACTATGTAATGTAGTGATCACCATTAGCAGTGATACATTGTACACTTGAAAATGTTAACAGCATGAATGCCAAGTATTACCACCAAAATTACAACTCTGCAAGGTAGTACATATGTTAATTAGCTAGATTTAACCATTCCCCAATGTTTGTGTAGATATCTAGATACATGTCAAAATACCATGATTAATGTGATAAACACATTTTCATCAATGAGGTACTGATACATATCATGCCTTATATGAACCACAAACTTTATGCTGAGTGCAAGAACTCACCCCAAAATTCCATGTTTTGATTCAATTGTTTAAAAATTTTGGAATAAAGTGGAACAGAAAGATCTGTGAAGATAAAACATACATTAATAGTAACTTCGTGATGAACTTAGAGAGTCATGGAAAATAGAGGGCTGATTATCCTAAGGTTTTGAGGTTTATTTGAGAGGTAATGAAAAAGTTCTAAAAGTGTGGTTATGGCTGTCTATAATTGTAAATATGTTAAAAACATTAAATTATGCATTTTAAGTAAGTGAATCATTCGAAATATGAATTATACATAGTTATTTTAAAAGATAAAGGAAAAGTATGAAGATAAAAATTTTAACTGTGTTTTCTCGAAAACACCACATAGCATACTTGATTTAATTCTCTTGCACTTGTATCACAGTGCTAGGAGTACAGTATTATTTTTAGAGTTTGGTCTTCAGCTCTCTAAAAATATCTAATTTCCATCAACTCTTGTGAAGTGTGACAGTGCTTTACCATGATATATTTTGATCAAAAAAAACTATGATGTGATTTTTTTTAAATCTAGTAAAAATAGTTTAAAAGTAAGATATTTTGAGAACTAAAAATGTCAAGGTAGTGAGTTCCCTAAAAGCATGCATTTTAGGATTAGGTTTTGGTTGCTTGCTATTTGACCTTGACCAAGCTTCTTAAACTCTCTGGATATCACTTTCTGTATTTTTAAATGGAAGGTAATATCACCAACTATCAAGATAAATAATAAATTAACAGATGCAAAGCATTTCAAAAAGGGCCTACCAATTAGCAAACAATCAGTATGTATTATCTATTAGTAAGTTATCTATCTAAAAGAAAAAAAATAAAGATAATCTTTGGTCATATAAGTAAATCTTTTTACAGGAAGAAATTAAAGCATCCTGCTATTTTCCCAGAAGTTGTCTTCACCTAGGTACAAAGAAAAAACAACCAAATAACTAATTCTCTGACCTCTACAAATTCTCAGAAATCATTTCCAAGTTTTTGTCATTACCTTTTTATTATGGTTAAAAAAATAGTATGAGATTTACCCTGTGAACAAAAATTTAAGTATATATTACACTATTGCTAACTATGGGAACAAGGCTTCACAGCAAATCTCTAAAACTTTTCCATCTTGCTTGACTGAAACTCTGCACTCATTGAACAACGGTCCCTGCATTTGTCCTCCTCGAAGCCCCTGGCAAACATCAGTTCTCTTTGTACAGACTTTTGGGTTCCTAGGGTCATTTAGTTTCCGTTAACTCTTGTCAATGGAAATGTGACCCTACCTTGGTGTTATTTGAACTAAGTGAACACTGATATGGTTGCTATGTTCAACTTTTTTTTTTTTTTTTTTTTTTTTTTTGCGGCACCGGGGATTGAACTCACAACCTCGCGCCTGCCAGGGCAGGCGCTTAAGGCACTGAGCCAAACTCCCGGCCCTGGTTTTTTGAGGCAGGGTCGCACTATGTAGCTCAGGCCATGTTCAACTTTTAAATAGACTGAAAATATAAAGTTTGAAAATTTCTAAGTATCCATGTTAATAAGTTGATTTATATACGAAAATGCAAGGAGTCAAGATAAGCAATGTGATTTCAATGCGAACTAGACTGCAGAAATGGTAGGATATCTAGTCAGGCTACTGTGGTTTTTTTGGTTTCTTGTTTTGTTTTGTTTTGTTTGCGTCACCGGGGATCAAACTCACCGTCTCACGCCTGCCAGACAGGCGCTTATGCAGCTGAGCCAAACTCCCAGCCCTAGTGTTTTGAGGCAGGGTCGCACTATGTGGCTCAGGCCGGCCTTGCGCTTGCATTGTAGCCCAAGCGGGCCTCGAACTCGCAACGCTCCTCCTACCTCAGCCTCCTGAGTGCTGGGATTAAAGGCGTGCGCCACCACACCCGGCTTCAGGCTACTGTGTTTTGAGCTAGGGCAGTCTGAAACTAAAATCCTTATAGGTCACAACACACTGATCTTATTCACTGTTGTATAAGGTATTAATCATCTACTAGTTTTAGTAAAATCATAGAATGTTGCTGAAGCCTATAAAACATAATTAGACCATGAAGAAGAGACTCTATCCAAATGTTCTTTTTCCTCAATCATTTGACCCTGGTTCTGAGTATAAGCTCAACCCCACTTCAGGATATTTGTTTCAGGTCTTTTTTCTGCCTGGAATGCTGTTTTGTAATATATCTGCATCACTAATTCCCTCATATCTTCATGTCCCTCGGTCTTACTCAAAGTCCAATGTCTGAGTAATAACTAGCTTGCCATTACTATTT